>VMBQ01007458.1:2843-36989 GCA_007657795.1 Dreissena rostriformis | reverse complement strand
GAGTATATATATGGATAAGAGGATGATGCACGCCAAATGGCATTGTACGCAATCTGTTAATAACAGACTTATGGCCCTTTGTATCTTGAAAAAATGCTTTTTGCTATAGAAACTTTTGTGTCCGGAGCCATATCTTGGAAGTGCTTTGGCGGATTTCATTGAAACTTGGTATGAGTATATATATGGATAAGAGGATGATGCACGCCAAATGGCATTGTACACCATCTGTTAATAACGGAGTAATGGCCCTTTGTATCGTAGTATGTTCATCCGTCCGATTTGCACCCATCCTTAAACAAAATATATGTTGCGGGGGATATCAATTCTACGAATTTGCTTGTTGGACATGCTATAGGCATTGAAACACTCTTTAAGATTTAACATGACTTAAAATCTTTGATCAATTATTATTTTTATGGATGTGTTTCGCAAAGTATGTGTTTTATTGAAAAACAAGGCTATAGATTTACAGATTGTGCATCTTTGATAGAAAAATGCATAGATAAACTCCAAATCCTCCTGCACTCTATTTTGATGATCAATGGCCTCCCAACATTTAACATTCTGTAGGCTTTAATATATTATTAAGTTTTATAAGCTCTGAAAATAGATTGATGTTACAATTAACAACTCTTTGAAGAAAGGTTATTAACTTAGTAAGAACAAGTATTGAAGGTGTAATTGACAAAATGTGTAAGCATATAATTGATAAGCCTATTCTATTATGAGCTTATTGACATTATAATAATTCATCATTTCCTTAAAAGATTTCTTGCAAATTGATACTTTAAAGCATAGCATAATTGTTGTGGCAAAAAGCATAATAAGATTAAATTTTAAATTGGTTCTTAAACCAAAAAAAATGTATGTTTTTTTCTCTTAAATCTTACAAAATAGGGCAGTTCTTTTTATTGTTAACCTTTTTTATGTTACAGGAGTTATTTCCCACTTAAATAAGGATATTCAGTGACATGAACCTCCCCAATCTCCATTTAAAATTCTTTATTTATTTTTGAAAGTTTTTTAAGCAAATGTGATAAAATGTAGCACAAATCAACCCACGCGAAATACGTCAGACCTCGGACAAATCCGATAAAATTTGCTTAGGTCCGATATTATTCCTGAAACTGTCGGACCTCGTGTCCGACAAAAACAATATATATATAACTTTGTATTGGTAAAAAATGAATCATCGAAACAAGGAATACGTAAACAAAATAAGAACTGGTTTATGTTTATTTTACTTCGATAGATTATGTAACTTTCGAATAAAACCGTGATCGTCACGTGATTTCCCCGTCTGAGAGTACCAGCGTTTTATATTGCGGTTTAAAATTACTTGTAATGTATAAAAAAGATCACAAAGCTTTCTTCACTTGTAACTGAAAGTTTAACCATATGTTTTTATAGAACGGGTTATAATTAAGTTGCTATTTTATTGTATTTAGAATTGTTAAACATTGTCAACGTCATAATAATAAAATACTATATATAAAAGGTATTTTCTATCGTTTGGTTAAAGAAGAACGAGGTCCGGTAAAATCTGGTGAGGTCCGGTAAATTTTGAAAGTTATCGGACCTCATGTCTTTTGCACGGGTTGGCACAAATGATCGAAAAATCATATACAATTCAAACACACACAAGTTTAGGGTAGGCACAGAATCTTAGGTAAGTGGAAACAAACTTTTTTTTTGCCTCAACACTTGGCTAGCACACTTAGCTTTAAATTAAAACATTAAAAGTGTTTAAACAGAAATCATCATTGCAACTGGCATGATGTTTTCGAATACAAGAATGTTGTGCATGAATAAGTTCAATTACATTAAAACAGTCTGACTTTCAAATAGAGTTAACCTACAATGAGGCTGAATGTCAGTCTGTACCTCCCTGGTGGGTGTTTCATTACCACTTCATTATTAATGTACATTCTTGTGTGATGAGAGAAGCTTATGATTTCATCAATAGTTTATTGGTAAGAGGATTTATTGACTGAATTTCTTTCTAGCTTTAGCAGCATGTATGCACATCTAGGAAGCCCACAAGTAATTAAAGATGGTGGCCTTTCTGTTCAATAAGTTGGTGATTCCCCCATAGCGTTGAAACCTTTTAGTCCTCACAAGGTTAAATGTGGTCATAAAAAAAGCTAATATTCTTTAAGTTTTGGCAAAAATGGTTATTTTTGTATTACATTAGACAAAATATTATAGAACAAACTAACAAACTCTTTAAATATTTCTTTACAAAGTCTTAGTATTCTAGAGTTCATCATCTTAGCCTCTTACAGTTTACAGAATTTCAGAGGTTCAGTAAGAGGGCATGAATCTTTGCCAAGTATAATATTGGTCAGCATATACATGGCTATGTCTTATTGGCTTATTAGTTGGTTTTGAGTTCATGCTTCAGGAAGATTTAATTTGGGAAAAGTTATAAACATTCTTCTCCCATGTCTTGTCAATTAAGTCAGTCATAACATGAGGATAGCCTCAGCTGATTTATTATGAGCCTTGCTCTGGGTAAAGGGGGTTTAATGCATGTTCGTTAAGTGTTGTCCCAGATTAGCCTATGCAGTTCGCACAGGCTAATCAGGGACAACAGTTTCCGCTTTTATTGTATTTTTCGTCTAAAGGAAGTCTCTTCTAATCAAAAAAATCAGTATATGTGGAAAGTGTCGTCCCTGATTAGCCTGTGTGGACTGCGCAGGCTAATCTGGGATACCATTGTACGCACATGCATTAAACCCTGTTTCCCCAGAGCGAGTCACATATTGTATTTACTTGGAATAATTGCAGATTAGTTTGAATTTTCCCTTACAAGCCCTTCTGATTGTTCTCTTTCAAGTGGCAGAATTGCCATGCGATATGAATGCGTTGGTAACATACATGGCTTGAATATTGGTTTCCATACATTTGAGCCTTGCTCTGTGAAAAGGGGGTTTAAAGCATGTGTGTAAAGTGTCGTCTCAGATTAGCCTGTGCAGTTGGCACAGGCTAATCAGGGACGACACTTTCCGCTTTTATTGTATTTTTCGTTTAAAGGAATACTCTTCTTGACTGCACAGGCTTATCTGGGCCGACACTTTTCGCACATTCATTTAACCCCCTTTTCACAGAGCAAGGCTCATTTTTATTTCAGGACATTCTCAAGTGTTCTAGCAGAATTGTCTGCTTCCTATGTATTTAGACATTATAAGTTATTACTAACAGAAAGTGAACAACTGTGTGTGTTTAATTGAGTGTTAAATGATTATTGCAAGAGCAAAGAAGGCAGGGTTCAGTTACAGGGCATGGCTCTGTGCTAAGTATAATATTGGTCAATATACATTTTGCTATGTCTTTTTGGCTTTTTAGTCTTTTTGATTGTGTATTAGTGTTAATTGTACTTGTTAATGGGCTATAACAACAACAGTAGCATAACAAGAAAAACATTTAGATCCTTGGTCATTAAGTCATTATGAGTCAAATCGCAAGCTTAGTCATTAAGTCATTCAAGTAATAATAAGTCCGTAAAGACAGAAAGGAAGTGTGTCAAGTAATAATCCATCAAGGCAGAAAATTGGCAAAGTCAGTCAGTCAATTAAAAGTAAGTCAAACAAGTTGATAAAACTGTTTTGTTAGATAGTCAGTTAATCAGTGAAGCAAGTGATAGTAAGTCAGTAAAATCAGAAAGTTGGCCAGCAATTTAAGGCAGCTGAGCAGTCACATGGCATTTTATGGTTTGTCAATTTTGAAAGTCAGTCAAGTGGCATTTAATTGACTGTCTAGTTAGAAAGTCAGTCAAGTAAAAACCTGGAGTTAAAGTTCGGGTCACAGTCTAGGTCAATCAAGTAAGATAATTAAGTCAATTTGCAGACAAATTAGCTATTTAATTAGTAAGTTAATAATATCAGAAAGTACGTTAGCAAATCTTCCCATTCCTACATAGATTGTCTACTGTACAGTAAGACATGCTCCATGCAATTTGTAATGTATCCCTTATGCATGTTTCATGTCCTGGTTTGGTTCTGATTTTTCATAATGAACAATTTCAAGTCATGCAGACAGACTCTAAATTCACAAATTTATTTGCTCTTGCATAGTGAGAACTCCTGATAGTTTGCCAGCCTCTTGTCTTGTTTTTTTGATGAATAGACTGAAATCACGCAGACAGAGTCATTTCACATTCCTGGCTAATAACATGTGATCAATATTTTTAGATAAAGAAAACCTGTACAGAAATTACTGGTTAACTGAATAATTATCTTAAAGGTGGATTCTGTATTTTCCAGGAATTGATAGCTTGTTGGTATCAGTGATATTCACTGAATACAAGAAGGTATCCTGATTCACGGTCAAATGAAGGCAGGCAATAGCGAAACATACATTTAATCTAACCTTAACAGGCATTCTCTCCTCTGTCTCTTTAATTGACATGTTGGCTACAACCACCATGGCTTATGTCTAGTCAGCTTAACTATGATTCTCTCATCCAACCTCTTAGCAGTTAGCTGCTGACTACAACCTTGATGACTTTTCTCCCCTCAACTCAGTTGTTCTCCTCTTCCTCTTTCAGTCCACTGTTGACCTAAGCTACCATTTACTCTGATCTCTCCCCCACCTCTTTGCACATGATGTTGGCCTTAACCTGGATGACTTATCTCCCCTTAACTCAGTTTCTCTCCTCTTCCTCTTTCAGTCCACTGTTGACCTAAGCTACCATTTACTCTGATCTCTCCCCTACCTCTTTGCACATGATGTTGGCCTTAACCTTGATGGCTTATCTCCCCTTAACTCAGTTTCTCTCCTCTTTCAGTCCACTGTTGACCTAAGCTACCATTTCCTCTGATCTCTCCCCTCTTTGCACATGATGTTGGCCTAAACCATGATGGCTTTCTTTACCTTAACTCTGTTAATAATTTCTAACTGCCCAGTTGCATTATTGACTAGGTATTTACTGCAATTCAGTGTATTAAACGCAACATATCTTTAATGTGTGTACATTTTTATGGGTGTGCATTGAATTTAATGTCATTATTTTGAGCCACTATAAAGTCATGTAAAGTTTTGATGTCTCATAAGCGGACAGCTTGCTCCTGACTGGCCTGCATACATGCGCAGGTTGGTCTGTAGCTACGCAGACAGAATATTGCATAAGGCCCATTTTTTGCATAACGCAGCTATTTTCGGGTTCATCTATGCATAGTTTAAGTCCCCATCTTTTGTAGAACTGCTAGAACATGTATTCATGCAGGCCCTTTTGGTTCTCATGGCCAACCTTTTATCATATTGTAAGCTCAAGATACTTAAACAGTTTTATGCTAAAGTAAATACCTAAAAAGATTGCACCTTTATGTTAACCTGCAGACTGTAAAAAAACTTCCTGCCATATCTGTATTCAATTTAAGACTGGGTATTAATTATGCAGGAGTAGTCTATGATTACATTGCAGCTTAGTGTTCTTAAGCATGCAAGGTTACCTCAAGGTGAAATATTACACAACTGTTGTTGGTAAGGGAGATACCTTAACTTTTAATGTAAATTTAGTAAATGAGGTATTTTTTGTAATGGCCCCATTTGTTTCTGAGATGGACTTTGTCCAGCTTGGGTGTTAGAATTCATATACAATGTAGAGAAGCAAAGCTGGACATAAATAGTGGATTAAATAATAACATTTAGTATTCATAAAAAGGGCATATTTTATTGACCTATGATTTTATGATATGATATATTATTTGAGTTCTTAAAACAGTTGGATGTTGTGCAATTGCATTGTGTCTGAACATTATATGGTTAAATTATTACCTGGAAACACATGGTAGAGTATGCACTTGTTTGTAGCACATGGTATTTGGCTAGACACTTAGCCCTCCAAAATCATCATCTGCAACTGCCACTATTCCATGTAACAATACTTAGAACAATAAAATGCATCTGACTGGTGAAAAAGTGAAATCACACATGCCAATTACCATCATAGAAATTAAGCAGTAATAATGACCATAGTTTCAAGCATCATGCTTTTTCATACAGATAATTGAAGACAAATGAGTGAACAAATCTGCTTAAAACACAAGCAATAAGTTTAGCACTTTTCTTTACATTCAACTATCGCAGTGGAGTAGTGGATATGTGTCCTAACAAACAGGAGGTTTCAGGTCCGATCTGAGCGAAATAAATCTTCTTTTAAGACACAAAGTACTGGTTCTACCAAGGAAACAGACTCAAAAATGTCTCAATGAGACTTAGGCTTTTGATGCAATCAACAACATAAAATAAATGGGGTTAAAGTAACATTTTCTCTTACTAAATTAATAGCCCCTTTGGAGAAAATTCAAAATGATATTTCAAGCTCAAAACAATATACATATTTATTTACATATTAATGTGAATCTCCTGTCTTCATTTATAAATTTATAATTGAGCCTTGCTCTGAAAAAGCTGGGTTTAATGCATGTGCATATGCGTAAAGTATAGTCCCAGATAAGAGTGCAGTCTGCATAGGCTTATCAGGGACAATACTTTCAGCTTTTATCCATTTTTTTGTGGACTGCACAGGCTTATCTGGGACAACACTTTACGCACATGCATTTAGCCCTTTTTTTCAGAGAGCGGCTAAATTATATTTGTCATGGATTTCTATCTACAGAGCTACTACGAGGAACTTGACTGCTCCCCCAAACTTCAGCTCCTGAACGACTACGCGTCCCAACTGAAGACGTGTCAGCCTGTGTTGACGGAGGAGGTGGACGTGTTCTTGAAGGAGGTTAACGCCCAGTGGGCCACCATCCAGGCTGCTGTGAAGCCTAGCAACCTCAACCTTGACCCTGTTGCCATGGTGAAAGGTAATGACAGGAGCAACCAATGGAGGTTTTTATCCCCCCACCCCCCCAAATAAATTGGTAGGCATTAATTATTGCATTTGTCTACTGTCCTCATGTATGTCCTGTAATGTGGACTTCATTTCTCTCTGGAAACTGCTTGATTGGTTTTGAACAAAAATGATAAATCAAGAGCCTTAAGATATTGGTGATTGTTAAGAATATGAAAATAAATTTTGTGCGAAGTTTGATTACATGTAGACCTAGCTTAGAATTGCATAATATTATTGACAAGTTAGATAAAGGTCAAGGTCACTGTTTCTTTAAATAGAAAAACAGTTTCTTTTCTATAACTTGAGTTAGGATTGAAGTATTATGCTTAAATTGTGTCTTTAGTTAGCAAACATGCATGGCATTGCCATGTTTCTTGTTGTCTCTATTACTGTCTGTGCCATCAGTTCTAAAGCAAATTTATACATCCTTCACAGATCATTTTCATGCATACCTTTTAATGGGCGTATTTTGTGACAAGTTTGCACTCTTGTTCTTGTTGAAAACGTGCATTATTAACCTATAAGAAATTCAGGCCTATAGTAACATCCACATGTGAATCATGTCATTTACATGTAGGTCTGGGAATGTATTCCACTGATAAAAAAGATGATTTTTCATGTATTTTAATTTGATTTTAGATCTGATATAAATTTAATCAAGCTTGCAACTCCGTGGAATGTATTGAATTAAAAGCAAGCAATATGATCTTGGCAACATCCTTCTTGAAAATTGTTATATTGATTTGCCTAGTGCAAGTGGTAGAGAATTGCAAGAAACTGGTTTTGCTCATCTTTCACTCAACATTTTATAAATATGATAAAAAATACATTTGTACACAGGGCAACAGATAAGGGTCGTTTTATCGTTTTTAAACAGGTTTTCCGAAGGAAAAAACTAGTTATTAGATTGGCGAATGCGGGCGGGCTGGCTGGCGGGCGGAACAAGCTTGTGTCTGCTCTCTATTTCAAGTTTTTTTCATCCGATCTTCACCAAACTTGGTCAGAAGTTGTATCAAGATGATGTCTAGGTCAAGTTTGAATATGTGTCATGCCGGGTGAAAAACTAGGCCATGGGGTCACTTAGTGCGTTTTTTAACATTCAGCATTGAAAACCTGGTTTTGTGACAATTTTGTCCCTTGTTACGATTTGTATTTGACAGAAAACAAATTGAAATTAAAAATCAATCGTACAGAAAACAATATGTAAATGGAAAAACAAATTGCAAACGATTCTTCGTTGTTTTAGTTGTACCGTTTTGCGCCGTATACCACATTTAATTTGAATAAGTGTATTGTAACCTTTAGTGCTGCCGTTTTATATGTTCAGTAAGTTTCGTCCAGTCTCAAAATTAAAAGTTACTTCCATTGTAAAAAGTTCGGGAAAAAATCGGCGGATGGGTATGGACATTTTCATAAACGGCCTCCGCGACCAATATTTTTGCAATTCGTTAGGCCACCAATCCGTCGGGAAAAGATGTTGTGAACAGTGTACTAGTAGATTTAATTGCGCAGTTGGTGACAGATTCTGAAATATCAGGCTCAAAACACCGCGGCGATTCCGTGTCTCAAAAACTAGTAACATGGTGATTTCCACTGGCTTGTCGTTGATGGAGAGTGTTTGGCAATGTGAGTGTGCTCTGAGACTGAAAGGCAGGAGTGTTGAAACTAAAGGATTCATATCATCCATTTGTCAATATAAAATTAATACTTATATTTACAAACAACCATTGACAATGTGAATTCATAACGACTTAATTGGAATAAGAATTGCTGAAAACTATCAATGCCCCAAATAAAGCAGTCATCTGATCCAGAAATATATGCAAGTTTTGATCAAATTATAAAAAAAACTAATTGACGAAAAGTTTTAAGGGAAAATACTAATAGTTACAAAAAGCGTGTAGTGAATACTAATTGACACAAAATCTTATCTGTTGCCCTGTGTACATGCAGCTTGAAATACCATGGTTTGCAACTTTGTGTTCATGAAGTTAACTGACTTGAACAAAAGGAAGCATGCACAATCGTTATCTGATGTGAACACATGATAACATTCCACAGTGTTGCAGTTAAACCTGCAGTTACATGGTACAATATGCACATTATAATTGTGTGGGTTTTTGTTTTGTTTTTATGAAAAAGGAAAGAAATACTGGATTACATTAAAAGTCTTAGGTTTACAGAGGCACTCTTGATTCTGTTTCCTGCAAATAACCAAGACTTGATGTCTCTGGAAGGGTCCTAAGTAAGTGGTCCTCAAGAGGTTTATGTAAAAGGACATTCTTATGCAAAGGGAATCAATCAATGTAAGGCTGTTTGCTTTGCAGTTGGAGTGTTTATCTCCCCATGTTCTGCCTGATCCAACATGCCACTATGCCATTGCGACCCTGTGACCGTAATTCACAACAATGTCTTCTCGAAATTTGTAAATGGATGCATTGACAACTCCTACCATCTGCTTTCAGATCTGAGCCTGGATCTGGAGACCCTCACGCGCTGGCTGGATGGCATAGAGGACCATCTGCGCACCCAGATGTCCCGCGCCTGGCAGTATGAGGAACTGGAGGCTGTACTCAGCGAGCACAAGGTAAGGGGTATCAAGGTCATAGGAGATGGGGTGAGGTCATTGACAGTCATAGAAATTGTTGAGGGTTATACTAGATCATTGAAGGTCAAAAGAGGTTGTGTTAGGTCATAGGAGGTTGTTTGAGGTTATTGAAGGTCATGCTTGGTCATCAAAGGTCAAAGGAGGATGTTGAAAGGTCATATGAACTGGTTTGTCAAGTATTGTTTGAGGTGGAATGAAAGTCATCTAAGGGAAAAGGAGTTCATACTAGGTTATAATTATGAGGTCATTCAAGGTCATAGTGGGTCATAGTATTACAATGTGGAACAAGGTCCAGTAAATCAATCAAGGTGCTTTAATTTTTGCTACGATCATAAGAGAAAAATGGAAAAAAAAAGGAATTCTGTTCTTCCCCAAGATAAATTACTTTTATAAAACCTCAACATTCACTTCTATAGAAGACTGTTTTCTCAATATTTCTTGTTTGGGTTTTATTGTTTATGCAAACCATTTAAATGTGTGGATATTATGTACATTAGGCAGGTGCAATATTAATATTATGTGAAACATTTCAAAATGTATTAATTCAAATGTATTCATTCCAACAATTCCTGATTTTGTGATAATTTATAACATCACACCATCTTGACATGCATTAATGTGTAGGGACATTAATTTGCCAATGAACGTGTTCTGAATGGTTATTCAAGCATGACCAGTTTTTCATGTGATTGCATGACAGGGTTGAATCATGTGTCATTGGATTGTATGCTCTTGGTTAGAAGGTTTAATATGAAGTGCACTGAATAATTAATTCAATAGCAGTATGTGTAAAAACACATTCTCATATATGCAAAGGGAAATGATCAATGTGGGGCTTTTTGCTCTGCAGGTGCAGTGTTTATCTCCCTTTTAAAACTTTTTTGTATCAAGTGAAATAACTGTGTGCAATAGAATTGATGTTTACAACTTTAAAAGATGACATTCTTACAAATGTTCAAACCCTTGAAAATATTAAACTTTAATTTTCTTAATAAATATTATAATAGTCCATAAATAGTCATAACAAATTTTGTGTTTTCGTTCCTGTTACAATCTTAAATTGATTACTCATGAATTGAATCTTTAAGCTCACTAAGGCTGACTGGTGAATGCAAGATATATTGAAGCATATTTGCTTGTGCTGTAAAGTTATGATCTGCTACCAAAATATTGTTGTTAAGTATGCGTTATGTTCAGATGTAATGTTGATATGTCATTAAATTAAATAGGGCATGTTTCGATATATAACATAAACCCTATTTATAAAAGCTTTTTAATGGTGTTTTGGGGGTAGTCAGTAGTCACATCATTATAATTTTCATAAAAATAAACTGGATATCATTATACTTCAGGTTTTTTATTTTTAATCGAAAGATAAAGATTATTCGTTTTGGTTTCCGTGCCAATAACAATAAAACAGGCGGCGCATTAAGAATATTGGCAACAGATTCATGCTAAGGTTTAACAGATAAGTCAACTTGTTACAATATTTAATACGTTAACATATGCTGCACAATCAATACTTAATTAGCGTCTTGCATCATTCATTTCCATGACGATGCAGTGCTTTGACAGCAGGCCACTTGAGCACTCTGTTGTATCATGTTGTTTTAATGTGTGCAATCAATACTGGCATGCTTTAATCACTTACGAGTCAATACATGGACAAGTTAGTTGAATGTAGCCTATGGTTATGCTGTCAGAAAATATACACATTTGTTTAATGTGTGATTACTGCTTTGATTTACAGAATGTTTGGAAAAAAATTAACATGTATTTTTCTGGGTAAATATAGTTTTTTTATAATATGCCTGATATTAATGCCTACATATTACAAAACTAATGTGACATGTATTGAGCATTATAGAACACAAACTGTTTTGTAAAACACTTCATGATGAAAATATTACTTCAACAATCCTGTGTAAAATAAAAAAACAAACAAAAAACCATGTTATGCAACTCAAATAGTAGGTATTAAGCAAAATGTATGGAAAGCTGTGGACTTTGACCATACATTTTCTTGAAAATGCTGATGAACAACAAATCTTTAAGCTATTGAGATTTCAATCAATTCATGATTAATTTTTAAACCCCCAACCCCCGCAAACCAAGTTTTGGAGGATGGGGGTAGAATACCTGAATTACCCTGTCAGTCGGCTGTTTGATTGGTCTGCATGCTGCCCTTGTGTATTTTGTCTCTCAAAGTAGTCTTTCAGTTTACTGCCTATCAACATGAAACTTTATAGAAATGTTGTTTAAACTATGTAGGGGTGCCGTATGTAATTTTCGTGCTTGTCGCAATAACATTTTTATACGCCCGTCTATGACGGGACGTATTNCCTATCAACATGAAACTTAATAGAAATGTTGTTTAAACTATGTAGGGGTGCCGTATGTAATTTTCGTGCTTGTCGCAATAACATTTTTAGATTAAGGTATCCTTGTACTTGGGCCAATTTTGGATACTTACCTCATAGTACATGTGTACTTTGTGTCGTGAACCAATTTCTCTGTTTTCTTAACATGAAACTTTATAGATAAATTGTTTGTACTATGAAGAAGTGCATAGGCATTATTTTTGTGTATGTAACATTATTAGAGTTATGTGCCCTTGAACTAATTTCGGATGCTTACATCATTGCACGTGACAGTGTACTGTGTGTCACGAACTGTTTCTCAGTTTTTTGTGTATCAACATGAACCTTTATACATTATTGTATATGTGTACTTTTTGTGGTGAACAGGTTCAAAATCTGTATCCAAACGAAACAGAATAGGACCGTTGTTTATACATAATGTAGAAGTGAAGGATTTTTCTGTTTTTGTAGCACAGCGTTTTGCCCTTGAACTTAGGCAACGATTTAATAAATATATGTGAAGCGTTTGGTCTTTGTGGGTGATCTGATGTGAAGTAGAGAATGAAAAAGATGCTCAACTCTTGCACCTGCTTGAAATGAGACATTGTCAGGGGGGGNGGGGGGGGGGGGGGGAGTTAAAGCCTTCCATACTCTAAGATTTTTTTTACCCTTATATGGTCAGTGTATTATAATTGTTGCATCTGCAACATTTTTGTCGTTTTGGCAGGTATTTGTTTCGTCCTGGCATGTTTTTGTATAGGAAACTGAAAACACACCAACACGCCAGCACGATATATTGATAATCAGCAACCAAAGATCATCAAATCCTATACAGATTTAGATCTCAGCAAACAGAAACGTGCTTACTGTGACAGCTTGAGAGACTTATCTCGCATGTATGGGAAATAGTGGGCAACAAAAATCAATGTGGCAATAACTGGCGATATCTCACATAATGTACGAGACAGGACGTACATTATCCGCTCATATATCATATACCTTCGTCTATGTAGCAAACATAACTTCTAACAGCAGGACACATATGAGTCGTGTTCTGAGAAAACTGGGCATAATGCTTGTGCGGAAATTGTCATCCCAAATTAGCCTGTGCAGTCCGCACAGGCAAATTAGGGACGACAATTTCCGCTTTTATGGAATTTTTTGTTTAAATGATGTCTCTTAGCGAAAATCCAGTTTAGGCGGAGAGTGTCGTCCGGGAGTAGCCTGTGCGGACTGCACAGGCTAATCTGGGACGACACTTTACGCACAAATATTATGCCCAGTTTTCTCAGAACATGACACATATTTTCTTCTTCTTATAATAATTCGCAGTCTAGTAATCCTTGCAGGTATTGTCATAAGATTTCGTCTTGAAATAGTTTCCATTGGTGATAGAGATGTCTTGTTTTTATGCCCCCTTCTTCGAAGAAGAGGGGGTATATTGTTTTGAGCCTGTCTGTCATTGTGTGTGTCATTGTGTGTGTCTGTCCCAAAACTTTAACCTTGGTCATAACTTTTGCCATATTGAAGATAGCAACTTGATATTTGGCATGCATGTGTATCTCATAGACCTGCACATTTTGAGTGGTGAAAGGTAAAGTTCAAAGTCATCCTTCAAGATCAAAGATCAAATATATGGGTCAAAATCTCTCAAAAGGGGGCATAGTGTTTCTAAAACACATCACTTGTTTATGTGGAAGGTTGCTTTAAAAAAACTGCTTGAGATTATTAGAAATTCCATTGGCAAAAAAGCCTTACATTCTTTAAGATATTTGGAGAAAAGTGATACAATATTAGTAGCACACATAAAAACTAAGTCAAAGTATGGCTTGGAATTTAATTAGAAAAAAATTCTGTAACTAAGAGAAAAACAACAGTCTGTAGTGTTCAAATTAGATTTAATTTAGAGAAGTTTTGATTAAAACAACTTTGGACATAATATAAAATTTGCTACTTTATGGATTTCACGGATATTATTTTTTTTGCTGCAAACTAGGTTTCAAACACATTTTGTATTTGGCCTAGCAGAGAAAGTTGACTGTTTGATATTTTTGCCTTTTAAGGTCTTGTTTGCTTACTGAAAATAGTTTTTCTCAAAGTTTTCCCACAATAGATTGAATTCATAGTAACCTACAACAATGCAAACCTAATCCAGATCTCCCAGTCCGAGATGGTGTGATAACATAATCCGTTGTTTGATGATTTTAAGTTGCGCCAATTATGAGCAAAATTCTTCATTATGCACTTGAGGATTTAACGTATGATGTCAACGCTTGAATATCTGAAAATCTTTGCCATTGTTGCCACACTGCTGTTATTGCTTCATTACATTTTAAAGTCCTACTTCATAAAGTTCAAGATGTCTTAATGATCACCAAAGTTTGCCAACCAAAGGTAGCGTTAACAATTGATTCAATTTTCTCATTGTCATGCTTAAGTCAATAATGTTTTTCCTTTTGTAATTCTGTTACCTCTTTAAGAAGATTTAATGTCTCAAACTTTTTAATTAATTGAGTAACTTAATAACCTTAGTGCAATTTGAGTAGGTTCAAACTCATTGAGTTCGTTTGTTATGATGGTCTTGTTTGACTCTAATCAGATCTTGATTATGGACTCTTAATGTATTATTTTTAAGCCCTAAGTTTAGGCATTTAATACAATTAAAGGTTTTATAGTTCAAAAGTTCAGGACTTTACTATTACTTAATAATTTAATGAAATTTGTTGTAAGTTAATTTTGTTTGTCTTGTTCTCCTTATTCAGTCAATGCATTGTTAATTATAATGTTATATAGAGGATAGTACATGACTGTAGGTAAGTGTTTAATTTAGATTCATACCAATAATTTGAAGTGTATTTTACACTTTCTTGTTTTAATAATTTTATCCCATGATGTTCTTCCTGTTTAGCTCACCTGAGCACCACGTGCGTATATAAATGCCCTTCAACTTAGCCATTTTTATGCAGAAGCATAAAATGATATAAGCGTATGGATCTCTTTCAGTGCTGGAACCGAATTTTGAAGGCCTTTGCAAACAGTTTGGATCCAGATGAGACGCCACAGAACGTAGCGTCACATCAGGATCCAAACTGTTTGCTATTCTGATAGTATTCTTAGAAAAAAAATCGAAGAAAATGCTAATTTTAGAAATTCAGCAGACAACATTTAAGCAGACGAAAAATTTCCCAGCATGCAAAGGGTTAACTACTTCTACATTTCTCTAGCGATTGAATTGAATCTACACATTTTGACACACAGTGATTCACATGTTCTTGAATTATATGCAATTGAAATATAAACATGACTGCTATTCCTGTGACAAATCAGTATTGGGGTATTTTAAGTCTCTTTTGTGACCAAGATCTATTTTTTATTTCTCTCTAAAAATGTTTTCAAAGAAAACTGAATTCTCAAGATTAAGTAAATTTCCAAACAAATATTGTTATACTAGTGCAATATATATTGACACTAAGAGATGGGGTGAGGGTACTTCTCTTATTATTAAAGGTAACTTTTATGAAATGTTTATTTTTCAATACCAAAGTGCATTCAGATTTTGCCTTTTTAAAGTTTTTAGTCATCTTAATGTAACGCTTTCCTAATTAGGCACTGCACCTAATGTTCTGGGTACATTAATACTTTGTGAAACTGGACAGGTTTAATTTATACCAGTTCATACCTGCCATAATTTTTCAGACCCATTCCGGGACATTGAGTTAAATTCTCCGGGACTTTTGCCGATTTTCCGGGACATGTATAAAATATAGCGATATTTATAGACATATGCATTTTTGGTACGTTTTTTTTTTTGTTTCGCATCGTTTATTGCAAAAGTTCGAAAGCCTATCCGAAATACACTAAATCTATTAACGTCAAATTAAACATTACTACTTCCGTTACTAGATACAAGCCACGTGTTTTCAGTGTAAGCGTTCTAAACATAGATGGTGACGNCGGTCACACGTGCGAACATAAACTGCTTTTAATTTTTTACTCAGCGATGTTGGACTTCAGATGTGTGAACAACTATCCTTTGCCCTTACGCAGCGGGAAATAATGACGTAGTAGATTAAAGTCAATTAACAACCACATTAAACAATGCCGCCTTTTCGGTTTGACCGCGAACGTGAGACAATCGATATGATAACAGGACCCCTGTTAATTGATCGATTTTGACACGTAGCGTAGTCTGCCTATTCGGGTAGGCATTGTCATGGAGACGCTGCATATATACACAGATTCGAGGTGCAGTTAAGCCTAAGATAAGGTACATGTATATATGGATTTTTGTAAATTCCGGGACATTTGACAGATTTCCGGGACAGCGGGACAAGTTCTTCATTTCCGGGACTGTCCCGGACAATCCGGGACGTATGGCAGGTATGCCAGTTCCTGTAACAATCCAATTAATTTTACTCTGAACAGGCCTGAATATAAAATCGCACTAACTCTCTTAAAAGTGTACACATCTTACACCGTTTTTGCTGTAAATCCTTGTTTAAATTGCAGTTAGTAGGATTTTAATTGGCCACAAATACACGGTTTCCGAATTAACCAATACCAGTATAGTTCTATACCCCCTGGGGGACAGGCTAGTGAAATGGTCATTGGTGGTTGTGCCAGTAATAAAACTTCATTATTTTTGCCCGTAGTCTCAATTGTATATAGATGAATAGGTTTTATCTGCGTTTGATGGTAACTTTTGTTGTAAAGCAATAAAAGGTGTTGTTTTTCACAAAGTGCATCTAAGAAATTCTCAATTGAGTAAATGAAGCCTAAAAGTGTGGTCACTAAAAACGATTGACCATTAAACTGTAAATTATATATTTGCAGTTGGTGGCTAAATTTGGGTTTATTTAATAATACATGTTCAAATTTGTTTTCAACAATATAGAACCAGCATACCAGAATTTTCCATGTAGTGATAATTAATGCACCCATAATTGTTGTCAGATAACGATATTTATGATTTTCAGTATAAGATGAAATTTCATGAACTCTGCATAACAAAACTTAACAAGGGCTACCGTAAATCTCTTCTTTTTTTGAGAATGAGTGATGGTCCTTGCATTTACTCTCAATGTTTTCCACTTTCATGTCATGATATTTCATCGGTATAATTCAGTAATAATGGAGCTTTGTTTTGCACAAGAAGCGCATTTCTTCCAAATGAATGTACAGCTTTTAAATGTCTTAGGTTGCAATATTTTTACAATTGCATTAATTCATTCCATAATTATGTACTCTGATAATTTTTCCCAATTCAGAAGTTGACCTCTGTGGAAATTCTGTACACAAACAATTATGATTTCATTTTAAGGTTTATACCAACATTAGTTGTTTGGTTTAGTAATCAGTTATTATTCATGTAACAATATTTTACCAATAAGTTCTTATTATGGTCCTTTATGGCCAGTTGACCTTTGGACCTCTTGTAAACAAATTAACATTGCATTTCTATGTTTTCTTTTGTTGATAAGTGTTTTGGCATAATGAATAAAGTGCAAATATTTATTTTTTGTACTAATGTAACAATTATAACATCTTAACAATTCTGTGTGAATGTGTTTCTTATGTACTAAATTACCTTTTTATACTGTGATGGTGATGTATATAGAAACCAGAGGAAAAGAAAATCAATGACAATTCTCAATACATTTGCAAGGACTTCTATAACCTTTGCTATCCAATCATTTTATTCCTTTTATGGCAGTTAACCAATAGGAAATCTTGTTACAAATTTGGTCTGCTACTACATGTGAATATCTATACTATCTATACACCACTGTGTCGTCTGCACGCTTAAGTACTGGTTTCTCATTTCATCTTCATTTTGTGTTTTTGTGGTCATGTAATTTTGGTTATTTAATTACTATTTGTTTCATTTACACATGCAATAAATCTATGAGGGATTCATACAGCCGGTGGATATGAACATTGTGTATTTACATTCATTTTGTGGAGTTATATTATTCTAGTTGATTAAATCACTTTGGATATAGTGCGATGTACTGAAGTAAGTGTTTGAACTGCAGCTGGTATTAATTAATTGATAATAATAATAATTGTTATTATAATATTATTATTATCATAAATTGATAATACTAATAATGCATAATAATTACTTATAATTATTATAATAATTATTATTACATTACATTAAATTTGTAAATATTATAAAATTATTAGAATTATTTCAAAATAATATGAGACACCATATGCTGATCTGTGACAAAAATGCACTTGTTTATTTAAATTGTACTACAAGCATAAATCTCTCTCTAACTGAGCATACACATATTTTTAAATAAGAAAACCATAATCAGAAATAATTATTTCCATTTGATAGCAAATATTTAGTACCTGAGATCAGTACATGTGGGCGTAAGAGTGGGTCATGATTTGATTGAAATACACGTCTTCCTCACATATTGGGATGACAGTGCAAATCCAGGCTTATTTTATAACGTTGTATATTGATACTCTTAACTATGACGCATTTAATGTTTACCCATCTTAAATGGTAATATCTTTAAATTTATCAGTTACGAATGAATGCATCAGTTAACATCCCCAACAGATAATCTGAATTTTAATTTGAAATTAAAGCAAAACTTCACACATTAGAGAGTTCAATATTTTGATGAATTTTATTATTATTATTTATTTGTACATTTTCATAGTCATAAAATAATCATAAATTAAATTCATAATGTATACTTTGAGAGAGTCATGTGAAATNACCCATCTGAAAATTCAACATGAGTTGTATGCAGATTTGGTACAGGGAAGAAAATATGGAGAGTTATTGCAGCAAAAATTTATTCCAGTTCAGGAGTACTGCAGATTAAAATCTTAAAATAGTTAAGGTGGGTTCAGATGGATCTCTTTGCTCATTGTTAGTTGTTGATTTCTTCCTTATAGCATAAGGTTATCTAAAAAAATATACAAACTCAAAGGCCAAGGCTACGTGTTTTGAATGCTTACAAATATTTGCATCCCAGATTGTTGCAATAAATTTGAAATAATTTTGAATATACGGGAATAAAAAAACTACAGAAACAGTATCAGGACAGAAACTTTTATTAAGATTTGCTAGTCTTTTAGTTAAGGCAAAATTAATGACCTATTGCCTATTCAATACAGGCCTATACATAGAACACGGCATTAACTGGGGTCTATGCCTTGGAACGGTCATTTAAAATAATTGAAGAAAGAAAAATAAGAAATACATATTTATTAATAAGACGGATACGTTATATCAATGTTGAAGTATTGAATTTTCAATGTAATGGTCACATGTTATTAAAGTTCCCATTTCTTGGTGACATTTTATTTAATATTCCAATGTAAAAGTCCAGCCTAGTTACAACAAAATAAACACAATTTAGATCCATATTTTGAATTTGTCTTGTTGTTTTTGGTACTGATCTGAATTGGTTTACTCTCAGAGGGATGTGCTTATAATCATTAACATGTGCTATGGCCTTGTGAGAACACTTTTTCTTATGAATGTTTCCAGTTTGGGTGGCTCAAATCAATCCAGATTTCAAGATAATATTTTGACAAAAGTCCTTGTGTACATGCTTGAAACTGGAAAAAGGAAAAGTAAACTGCTATTTAATCTACTTTGCTGTTGTGGTCCATATCATGTGGCCAATAAGTTGTAAAGAGAGCCTTGAACGTATCAAGATCAACATTGTATTTGCCTAATTAGGTTACCCCACCCTCCCCTGACATCTTGTTCGCTGTGAGAATTATGTGTTTGTTCTTCTCAAGCTCAGAGGACATCCCAATGTATGTTAATATGTTATACGAGAAGTGTGCTTCATTAGACTGATTATATTACTTTGAGTTTTTTTAAGTTGCATTTCGTATTTTTAATAAATTATTTAAATGACAGCAAAGATTTGGAGAAAAAACAATAACATAATTTTACAGTAGTAAGATTTTCTTTTCTTTTAATGTGAATCTTTAAACATATGAATATCAATGTATATAAAATGTAATATTTGCATTATTCTCAATCAGAAAATCTGTATTTGACCAATACCCTCCCCCCCCNCACGATGTACAACAACACAAGAAATGAGACTGACGTGCATCAATGAACATTGGCTTGTGTTGCATTGAATGGCAGTCATCAGGCTTAATGTAGTTTTATTGCCAGTATTTGCGCAATATATAATTTTAAGTGTTGTTGTTAATTATGGGCCAATGATGAGCATTGTGTTTTGTATTGAATGTTGTGCGCAAGTGATTCAAGTCAACAGTTGACAATGCCATGATATTTGCTCAATATACGGTCGTGCGATGTTGGTCATTGTTTGGTGAGGCGTTTGATATTGTGTGTTGCATTGTAAGGGCGACGGGCAATATTCAACGTGACACGTGACATTGCACTTGGCAATGATAAAAAACATTTCCATGCAACATTTTATTAATACAGACGATTCGACAATCAAATGTAAAATACTGTTTGTTGTTCATTGTCAGGTGTCATTGGTCTGATGATAGTCCAATCTGGTATGATTGTTGTATGTTTTGTTGCTTTGATGGTGGGGTTTTGACTTAAAGAGGAACAGTTAACATTCAACTTGGCACTTACTGGTATGATATAGATATGTGTATACTTGACATGTATTTAAATTATCCTGACTTAGTTTATAAATGGAATAAAACACTTGTTTAGTTAAAAAAAAATGAAAGGATTTAGAAGATTGATTAAAATCCGCTGCTGAATTAAAAACCGTGGTCATTGCAGTTATCTAGATGGTGAATGACCTATATGGACTTCTGTTGTGTTTTGTTGGACCATTTATAATGGATGACCATTGTAGTTTGATAGGTTTGTATAAGAACCATAACAGCTATAAATAAATGCAGGTGACATAGAAGGTAATAAAAATACTATTAGTACAGGTGTAGTTGGAAGGGAATGTTTAATGGTGACAAAGAAGGTAATCAAATAAACTAGTATTATTATTGTTTTATCATGCCAGAATGTGATTGCGTATCAGAAATGGGATATTTATTTTTAGACAACATGCATATTAGAAAAACGTGTATGTATAACATGCTGATAGGGTTCAGGTTTGTGTTGACTTTTCAGTTTAGCTCTCTTTTCTTGCACTTAACGGTTAAATTTCTATAAAAAGTAACATTTCAATAGACAGTTAAAAACGTGTATTTATTGTTCTTGATAATATGATTATATCAAGAAAAATAAGTCCTATTATCCCCACACTTTTTGAAAAAAAGGTGGGGATATTGTGGTTATCTCCGCGGTCCGTCCGTCCGTCTGTCTGTATGTCCGTCCGTCCGTCCTGGCCAATATCTCCTCCTACACTATTAGCACTAGAACCTTGAAACTTACACACATGGTAGCTATGAGCATATGTGCGACCCTGCACTATTTGGAATTTTGATCTGACCCCTGGGTCAAAAGTTATAGGGGTTGGGGTGGGGCCGGGTCAGAAATTATCACTCATTTTTTTAGGTTATTTTACATTTACTTCTTTATTTCTACACCGATTCACTTCAAATTGATACTGGACCTCTCTTATGACAATACGGTCAATCTCAACCATGCATGGCCCCATTCCCAACCCTGGGGCGCCCCGCCCACATAGGCCACACCCACCCAAAATTGCCTTTTACTATAATTTCTTCATTTCTACACGGATTCACTTCAAATTGATACTGAACTTCTCTTATGACAATACGGTCAATCTCAACTATGCATGGCCCCATTACCAACCCTGGGGCGCCCCGCCCACATAGACCACACCCACCCAAAATTGCCTTTTACTATAATTTCTTCATTTCTACACCGATTCACTTCAAATTGATACTGAACTTCTCTTATGACAATACGGTCAATCTCAACTATGCATGGCCCCATTACCAACCCTGGGGCACCCTGCCCACATAGGTCACACCCACCCAAAATTGCCTTTACTATAACTTCTTCATTTCTACACCATTTCACTTCTAATTGATACTGAACTTCTCTTATGACAATACGGTCAATCTCGACTATGCATGGCCCCATTACCAGCCCTGGTGCACACCTAGGTCAAACATTCGGTGTGGGGATACGCGTCGGCCTCTGCCGCACCATTTCTAGTTCCATATGTGGCCAGCGTTTCCAAAGACCAGCTTCCGCAACTGTGCAGCCTGGTCAGGAGCTATCCTGTCCACTTTTACGTCACGCAAGGTTTGGTGGTCTCGTTAGCGGACAGTGTAGCTCCTAACCAGTCTGTGTGTTTGCTTTAGACCTGTTTGCATGATGTGGCTTATATTAAGGATTGAATAATAAATATCAATATGATGATATTTGTTTAATTGTGGGGTAAACATGACATTGAAATACAAAAGGCAGAAAGGACTAAAATTAAAGTTTCAATTTTAGATTGAAATACAATCTTTGAAACAGTTTACAAATAAATGTTCCACAAAATGAGAAGCTTCTAATGCAAAACACAGAAATCTGATAGCAAGGTCTTGGTGAAAACCAGTATAGGTTTCAGTGAAAGATTTAAATGGAAATTAATTGCTTTATCATCCACTATCAATTAAGATCTAAAGGATAAGATTTCAGCATTATGTTGGGTTAATTCAGACAGTGTTGGAAACCTTTTGACTCAGGTAGGTGGACATCTTATGTAATGTCTTTGATTAAATTAAAAAGGATCTTTTTAATGGTAGACACAGACAAAATGATAATTGATCATCATTGTGTTTTGCATTTTGCATAATAATAATAATGCTCATTTATATTATGGTTATTTTGCATAATGGAATAAAATGAAGCTGGTTAAATTTAAACTGATTAATGGTATAGAAAAAAAATGTATAGTTATGATAGTTGCTTATAATTGAATTTTGACTTGAAATTAAAATCGGAATGAAAGAGCTTAAACTTACAAAGAAAAAGAGGTATTTATTTCATAAGAATTTAAAGAGGTATCAATTTAGCTGAAGTTGGTGCAGGATATATATGCAATATAATGTATGACTAATTTAGTGACATTTAAGTTTGAAAGAAAAATATAATGCCATGAGATTTTTATGAGCTGCATTTTATGAAATCAATGAAAAAAGGAAATGCCTCATTTTGTGTTATTTGTAATGCCATTAATAAGTTATTATTTTCATGAGAAAAAATATAAGCATGTTTTTTTAGAGTCTATTGTTATTTCCATAAGACACAAGCTTTAATTTTGTAGTTCTCATTTGTGTACAGCAAGCTATTTTCATTCCCATTGAAAAAATAAAAGATCTTCTAAGCTTGACTCCTTGTTCCAGACATAGCAGGAGAATGTATTTGCAGGACAGGAAGGGCTTAACCCTTTGCATGCTGGGAAATTTGTCGTCTGCTAAAATGTTGTGTGCTGAATTTCTAAAATTAGCATTTTCTTCGATTTTTTCCAAAGAATACTATCAGAATAGCAAACAGTTTGGATCCTGATGAGACGCCACGTTCTGTGGCGTCTCATCAGGATCCAAACTGTTTGCAAAGGCCTTCAAAATTCGGTTCCAGCACTGAAAGAGTTAAGTAAATGATTTACAGTAGAAAGTGGTCAACTATTCATGTGTGTGTTTACTGTAACAGAGATTAATGATAGAAATAGATTGCCAAGTGATAGAAATAGATTGCCAATACAAGTATCTTTACATTATCTACATATATCACGAGTGTGGTTGACAATTTGCTGTTTCCGTCTCAAAATGTGTTGGTGCTTAAGGACCCAGGTGGTGGTTGTCTCTGGGTGCTAGGTTTTTCAGCGACATATTTTTAAGATCATAATTTATGAACATATATTTAAAAAATGCTGAAGCAAGTAACTGGAAATTCTTAGAAATTGTCTTTAAATACACATGATTACCTTGCATAAGTGATATGTATGTCACATGCACAGAAACTTATAAAATGCACAGGTTATGCAAGTTTATGCATTTTGTAATATTATGTTTGTAAACCTAGGGACAGTATTTTCTTTTCTCCACAAATTGTTGCACTAAAATAGCTGCCTTTGTAACATTCACAGTTAAAGCAACCATCACCTTGTTAGTGGTGATCTACTGATCTTATCTGATGACATGGGCAATGTTAGGGTAAAACTATGGTAAAACTTGCAACTGAGTGCATTATTTGGCTGGACTTTTGTTTGGGCTAGCAATTTGTAGTGCATTCAGATAAAACAGGTAACATAATAAACAGAGTCTCTGTAGGAAGTGGATACAGGAAACAACATTTCATTATTCTCAGGTATTTGGCTGTTAATTACCTACTTGATGAAGGTCAGCTCACTGCTGTTTAAATGAAGAACATATCAAGTTTATGTAAAAAGGCGATATAAGGTAAGAAGTCATTTGTTAAGACTTAGATAATGAGGGTACATTGTACTTAACATATGAGCCACACTCTGGGAAAACATATCATAAGTTTATGTAAAAAGGCGATATAAGGTAAGAAATCATTTGTTAAGACTTAGATAACGAGAGTACATTGTACTTAACATATGAGCCACACTCTGGGAAAACATATCATAAGTTTATGTAAAAAGGCGATATAAGGTAAGAAATCATTTGTTAAGACTTAGATAATGAGGGTACATTGTACTTAAAATATGAGCCACACTCTGGGAAAACGAGGCTTAGTGCATATGAGTGAAGTTTGGTCCTAGCTAAGCCTGTGCAGTCCACATGCAATGCAGTTTAGGCAGAATGTGTCGTCCCTGTAACGCCTGTACAGACTGCACAGGCTAATCTGGGATGGCACTTTACACACATGCATTAAGCCCTGTTTTTACAAAGCAAGGCCCAAATATTTGTTATAAAGACTAGGCTTCTGTATATGCAGCCATGCAAAGCTGGTAGAAAGAGTACGCTTATAAAACTTGTCTTTTGCTTTTGTCAAGTATGACAACACTTATGCTCTGTCTGCTTTTGCACCTTGACCTTTCACCTTCATGACATCATCTTTACATGAGCCTCGCTCTGGGTAAAGAGTTGTCCCAGGTAAGCCAGTGCAGCCCACAAAGGCTTATCAGGTACAACACTTTCCTTCTTCTAAACGAAATTCCAGTCTTCCCGGAAAGTGTTTTCCCTAAATATTAGCCTGTGCGGACTGCACAAGCTTATCAGGTAAGATACTTTACCTACATGCATTAAGCCCAGTTTTTCCAGAGTCTGGCTCATATGTGTCAATTTGCTAGTTACAATTTCAGTAGATATGTGATACTTATATTTTAAATTTAATTCTGCAGCATCTGTGCAGGATGATTGCATAAAGTGCATTATTATAGTTTTCAAGAGCTGTCATTTGTAGTGAGGTATTTGCTGGGCAGTATGGAAATTAACATTGACGATGTGCCATATAAGTAAAAACAATTCTTGTTTGACAGCATATCTGGAAAATATCTACTAACTTATTTTATAAAAGAGGATTGTTTCACTTTTTTTTGTCGCTTCTAGACAGTATGTCATTAGTTGAGGAGACAGGCTGTCTGTGGCCAACGATGTCTGGAGATGCTTTATCAAATATTCATACAGGACTGGTATGCAATGTCACCGGTAAGGCTGCTGTAGGTATGTGGTACACTGTACACATACGAGGCCAGGGGCACATACCAATGAACTAGCAAGGTCCATTTAGCTCATACATGTATAATTATATGTGTGTGGGACAAATCTTTGTCCAGCTTTATTATGCCCCCCTTCGAAGAAGAGGGGGTATATTGCTTTGCTCATGTCNCACCACCACCACCACCACCACCACCACCACCACCACCACCACCACCACCACCACCACCACCACCACCACCACCACCACCACCACCACCACCACCACCACCACCACCACCACCACCACCACCACCACCACCACCACCACCACCACCACCACCACCACCACCACCACCACCACCACCACCACCACCACCACCACCACCACCACCACCACCACCACCACCACCACCACCACCACCACCACCACCACCACCACCACCACCACCACCACCACCACCACCACCACCACCACCACCACCACCACCACCACCACCACCACCACCACCACCACCACCACCACCACCACCACCACCACCACCACCACCACCACCACCACCACCACCACCACCACCACCACCACCACCACCACCACCATTGTTCACAGGTAAATTGTTCATATTGGCCTAGTAGTCTAAAGATCATGTATGGGCAAGGCTAAAGTGATGAGATATACATTATGTGTTTTGCTTTTTGGACAATTAATTAAGTTGCATTTAAAAAAAAAACAGAGGCATGCTGTTATGACATTTTTATGCATGTGTATGATCAGTGTATCTCATGGAGCTGCACATTTTGAGTAGTGAAAGGTCAAGGTCATCCATCAAAGTCAAAGGTCAAATATATGGGTCAAAATCACTCAAAAGGGGACATAGTGTTTCACAAACACATCACTTGTTTTAAACTGGTTTTATATTCAGTATTATAATCCTGCCAAGCATCATATAGAAAAACCTGATGAGGTGAAAAAAGTACTGTGATTGTGATGCAATCAAAAAATGAGACAAAAACCCCAGGTTTCCATGAAGCTTTCTTTACTGTACAGATTTTATTGGTGCAGCAATGATCTGACAATAGTCAGAACCAACAAACTCGTCAACAGCAACTTGACTGTGCATTATAGAGAATTCAACAAAATATTTTATTGATTTAAAACTGACTTATATATAATTCCATATAATACAATTTATAGTTTTCTCTTATAAAAATAATAATGTGCCTATAGATATGTGATATATGATGTTCATATTCATCGCTGGTCAGTTGACAATGTAAACTTGGGACAGGAGACACGGAATGCAATAATATTTCTTATCTGTGACCTGCCCACATACAGCATTAACATATATGTATGTCAACAGAGAAATGTGATTGAAAGTAACAAATTGAAGATTTATCTGTACAAATAGCAGTTTTCTAGTGTGTGACCCAACATTCAAACATTGCCTTACAATGGGCTGGCATTTCTCAAAGGCTTATAACATTTTGGCTTGTTATTAATGACATTTGTAAGGACAGTAGTGGGTAAGTTTGCATTTGTTGACTGATAGTTGCCGTAGGGACAACATTTCTTAGTGGTTCGATTGCATTTGTTGACAGATAGTTGCCATAGGAACCACACTGCCAATCTTACTGGATGCATCAGAGCGTTTGAAAATACTGTAGGTAATATATACAAATAAGATAGATCCTGGTACATAAATTGTAGAAAAAAAGGACCAGTCTTCTGTTGCTATAATGTATCAAAGCAAGTCTTTGTGGAGCACAAGATGGTGCTGCTGGTATGGTTAGGTGTATTTTGAATGAGTTAACATGTATCACCTTCATTTAATTCACAATATTTGAGATGGTCTAATGCGGATATTTGGTCTAATCACCCATAAATTCATGCATTTGTTCATGTTAATGTGTTTTTCAATGTTTAATCCCATATCTGCAATCTGTCAATACTGTTTGCATAGGCCTTGCAAATTGCAATGTGTGCAATGTGTAAATACAGACAGACCGTTTGGAGACATTATTTTTATCTGAACTGTTTATCGAAGCTTTTAATTTAATGGCATGTTCACAAGTACATTGTTTCAGCTATGCTTTTAGTTCGATATTGTTGAAGTGGATTAATATTCTAAAATGCAAGAACTTTAATAATGCTGCATTAATAGTGCAAACATTGGTCACACTTTATTTCATTTTAACCCATTTATGCCTAGCGTCTAGAAGAAAAGGCCTTGGCAAACAGCGTAGACCCAGATGAGACGCCGCATGATGCAAATAAATTGATCCAATTTAGAAGGATGGGAGAGTCCACTCGGTTTAAATGGGTTAAGGCACGGTAACTGGAGTTGGATCATAAAGGCCCCTGAGTGGCGTCAGGGGGCATATCAACAAATGTCTTTCAATCCCTCTCCCTTGGTTAAATTTGATTATCATATCTGTGCTATATCAACAGAAAAGATTTGTTGATTGAAAGCAATACCAAAAGAAATATAAGTCTATAACTTTTCCTTACAATGATTTAAGAACACCAATAACAAGGAATAGAACTGAATTTAAGATATTGTAACGTAAGAAATCAAATCATTGAGTAATTTTTGTAGGGGGTTGTATGCAATTGTCCCGTCATAAAACGGCCTTAAATGCCTTTAGCTATTTTGATGTGTTTGTTATGAACATTTAATGGTCAATGAAAATCAAAATTAAACTACCAATATACTACTTTTGTTACAGACATGGACACTTTTAAATTTAATTCATATTCTTATTTCGATCAGCATTTAATCCCGTTTTCCAAAATTAATATTTTAATAATTTCAGTTAGAAAAATAAATGTTGTCATTTACATATTACTGGTAGAAGCAGTCCATTTAGTCACCTTGAAATACAATTATAGCTATTGATTTACAATTAAAATTGCTCAAAAGAATTTCAACAAGTGTACTGATGAAGCAACTGGTGAAGTGTCTTTCAGTAGCTGGAAGTTGTTTTCATCTTTTCATGTTAAAATGTAACTTATTCTCCCAGGATTCCATTCCATGGTGTGAAGTGGAGCTCATCAAAGGAATATTTAATTACCAGGAGGAGCCCATATCAAGCGACCATTGATTTTCTAACCCCTTGTTTTCTGTTGGTTCAATTAGAAATTAGTCAAATTACTTTTATACCTTGGATTGTTGTTGATTATGACTTTGTTTGATCTGCTGGCCATAACAAACCAGTGCAAATCAAACTTAAAGGGACTTCTTCACATATTTTTGTATTTTTGAATAATATCATAGAATTAATTTACTAACAAAACTGGAATATTTTGAATAGCTTAAAATAAGAAAAATAAAATGGAAAAACATAGAAGTAAAAAAAAATGTAAGTGTCGAGGGGATTGAGCCCAGGACCTAAAGAAGCAAAGTTAACTCTCTACCACTACATCAGGCAGGCTTTGGAATACTTAAAATAGTTAAAACTATTTTTCGGTAATACACATTTTTGCTTAATTTTCAATGAAAAGCGTTAAAACGCATTATACATTTTATG
The DNA here is from genome assembly GCA_007657795.1 of Dreissena rostriformis. Taxonomy (NCBI): domain Eukaryota; kingdom Metazoa; phylum Mollusca; class Bivalvia; order Myida; family Dreissenidae; genus Dreissena; species Dreissena rostriformis. The sequence continues at coordinate 8,074 of VMBQ01007458.1, read as the reverse complement.
ATTTTGATTGATTATTTTGAATAAACATTTATTCAAAAATATATTTGTAACATTGTTCTTAGTCAGGAGTGTTATTGTGCTTGTAAGAATATAATGCTTACATTCTTTTTTAGATCTATGACAATTTTTTTGAAAATTGTCATGATCTTGCCAAACTGTGAACAAGTCCCTTTAATTCTTAAAATGCTATTTGAAATAATATTAACCACAATATAAGAGATTGTGTTCGCACCTTTTAAGTGCAATACTCAGAAGAAACTATATTTATATAAACAAATTGGAGAAAAACATTGACAATTGTAAAAATAATTTATTGACTGGACATTTCAAAATAAACAGTTGAATAACTTACTATCCTTAGGCAACACCAAATGTTGCCATTACATTGGCAGTTATACAATATTGTTGTTTTTGTCTGTTTGGGATAAAAATGATAATTTATTCTGTACTTTATAGAGCATTATTTATTTTTTTCATATGATCATGGTGAAAAGATTTTCAAATCTGTTTATGTATAACCCAATATATCGTACAATTCATTTGTCACATAAATCTTCATATTGAAGAATTACGTGGGCTTGTGGACATATAATTCATGATTTTCCAGCAGCGTAGTGACACTGTGTAATCTTTATATGATCTACAGGGTACAGTACTTTTCTTGGCGAGCTTCAAAGAAAACTTGCTGATTTGTATTGATCCGGGATGAAAAAGCAAATCTCAAACATTAATAGAAGCTGGTAATGCAATTTCTGATGGGAAACTCAAAGTGAATACCTAACAAGGCTTGGAAAACAAGTCTTTGTTAACAAGCATTGCTCCAGGCAGATGGCAAATTTTCCACGCTAATTTTATGATTGTATTTATGATTTGTCACCTGTGCAGCAATAGTTATGCCGACCATGGAAGCGGCTATGACAACCACTTTTGGTCTTGTTCATGAAGAAGACTAATGGGAACAATTGTATTAAAACTTACCGCCATATGTTTCGCTTATAGCTCAGCTCAGAACTTTCGAACTTGCATTAATAAAATTGCTCGAAATGCCCTAAGACATGTAAATATTTAAGAACAGCTCTTTAATTGTGTACAGAACTTTTTATTGACTGATCCATGCTGTGTGATTTTAGTGAAATTTATTCAGTTTTGAGTGATACAATATAGGAGTATAGTATTAGGTTTAATGTTTTTATTAACACTTATTGAATATTTTATATTTATTTACCAATGAATATTTTATATTTATTTACCCAACTGGTTATTAACTTATCTGCCCATGCATAACAAATGAGCAACCCAACTGGCGCTGACAATAAAATTCAATTTATTTTATTGGATTATCACCATGGAAATTTATGATTTAACATGAGTCAGTAACATAACGGATATAATGAAAAAATCATGTGCTAGATTGTATCTATTTGCATGGTTGACAAAGTTTTCAATTAAATTCATTACTTGGAAATGTATGGACTTAATTATTATGTTCATGTTTGATATTTTTGATGCCAAAATTTAATATTAATTTTAAAAAACACATCAGAAATTGTTGTTTTCAATACATTATTTGTACTTGATTGTGCCAAAAGCTTTTCTAGCTTTTCTTTGAGCCACTTTTGAGTCCATTTCGAGGGAAGAACCAGTACTTGGTGTCTTATAAGAACCCTACATGAGTGCGAATTGAACTCAGGACCTCCTGATCGTATGGTATATGCATGCATAGAAATCACATGATTTCCATATAAAGCCAATGCACTAAGTTGTTTTGGGTCAGAGCAAAGTAGTTAACAATGAAATCACATTAACTGTCACCACTATGTATCAAGTTGCATCCAAGATGTGCTTTAAATTTCATAAGAGCCATACAGACTTGAGTGATTTAATAATGGAGACAGCCAACCATGGAGATTGAAAATAGAGACTTGTATGGGCAAAAAAGACATTTGCACATTACTTACATACTGTTGTGTCCAACAATAATGGAGAGTTTTATTTCAGAGTCGAGTTTTGTTGTTATTTTGTTTTGTTTGCAAAATAAAGTCTCTTGGTCGTTAAATGGAGGTTACTCAGTACTTTTGTTTTCTGGACAGTTCTGTATTATAATTTTATTGTGTTCTAAATTGGGTCTCTGTGTAGTCATGACATATGCTCAACTTTGTTGTATTGAAGCCAATTGTTGTATATAAGCACTCATTTATTTGTGTAACATGAAAGTGGTCAGGCTTTGTGTTTTATGACGCAAAGAGTTGTATGTTGATAGGTATAGGTATACCTCATAATGTTGCTATAAGGTATTAGTAATGTATTTTCCAATCGTATATGTTTACGAAGTCTGTATAATGTATATCAATAATGAATGAAAGAAGCTTAAGAAAGCTTAAACCAGCATAATTGATAGTTCTCTCTTTTAATTCTTTGATATAAATGAACTCTTTGACAATATAGACTTATTTCAAATATGGAATTAGTTGACACATTTTTGGTAATTAGTCTATATAGATTTTTTATTTATATTACAGGTTCAGCAGACTGATATTGAAGCCCACTCGCGCGTCATATCAGCCGTCCTCAAACTTAGCGACCATCTTCATGACAACGGTGTGGAACATGGCGTCCTGGAAACAAGCTCCCGGAACCTCGAGCGGCGCTGGCATGGTATCTGGCTGCAGTCTCTAGAGTGGCAGTGTCGTCTGGAGGATGCCATCAGCCGCAGAAAGGTGGGCGAAGGGGTCCAGGGTTAAAGATTAACTGGGTGGGGATGGATGATTATATTGTTTTTGTAGGTTGGGAGTGAGAGGTGATTTTTGAGGGCGGGGGCTGAGGATTATGAACTTTTTTAGTTAGTTGAGTGTGGATTGAATTTGAAACAACTTTCTCATGGATGGACACTCTTGAGTGTGTTTTCTGGGAAGATACATATCTTGGTATCTTTCTCATGGATCTTTAAACAACTCCCACTGTGTTGGTCAAACTCAGGAGCTTACAGCCACCAGATTGTTTAGTGGACGAAAGTGGTTTAATTCATGGAGGGCTGGGGTTAAAAGAAGAAATCAACTTCTTTTAATTGGTATTACAGGTGTCAAGAAACAAATCTGTTGGTTGACACTTAATTTCATGTCATGGCTAAGGTGTCTCTGTATTAACATTGTTAAGGAAAAGCTTGATATAAAATAGGGCAAGTATTTTGTAACAAGAAAATAATCAGATTATTTGGAAAACGTTCGTCTTCCTTTTATAAAATTTAAAGCTGTGTGGTGTTGCAAAGTTTGGCACCAAAGCGATCACGGTTGCTATAAATCACGACTGTTACTTATGGACATCTATTTATGGCTGCTATGAGGGTGACTGAGCTGTTTGTCACGAAATCCGATAAAAGTGCAAGCGACTTGTCTGAGTGATCAATAGGTAATACAAGGCTGTGAAATACAGGGAGATGAGCTTCATTAAATATTGAGACCAAGGAACAACTAGGTGCCAATTGGCGTAGGCCAATTCTCTGTAATCGAATCCAATATCTCCTATTAGGGTTGGGTAACTTGGCATAATAGAAAGGGAAAAGATTGCTTATGTCGAGGAAACTACTTTATTTTGCTTTTGAAAGAGGTTTAACAGCCAAAAACAACATATTAAAGGTTCTTGTGACAAAAAGGAATGTCTAGACTTGAAGTTAAGAAGGGGACATTGAATTGGTATTCCTGGATTTATATTCTTAAGACAGTGACTTTTTGTTTATTGCCAATTGTATTTCAAGATAAAAAACAAGATCTACATTAACAGCATGTCATCTCCACATTTTTCTGCACAAAACATTTCTCAGGAAAAATAGGCCGTAAGATTTATAGAAAAATATCTTTAAGAGTGGAAAGCAGAGAGGGTAAGAAATGAAAAACACCACCAGGGCAAGTGTGTTTCTAAATTTATCTCTTTTTAGACACATAGCCTGGGAAGAGCCTGGTGAGTTGACAGGCAATCTGATCGCATTTCTCCATTTCTTGGCTCAGTAAATACATCAGGAGTATTCTGCCTTTATTTGGGCTAGTTCCTGTTTCCTTGTTTGTTGTCTTAAGCCTAGACCTTAAACAAACAGTGCAATATGATTAAGAGGAAATTATAAGGACTATACATTTTTTGTGGCTGTTCATTTCGTTCAGGAAGATAAGTTTTCAATGGTTGTTTTGTTCAAATTGCGTTTTTTAGTATTTTGCAAAATGTTATCTGTCAGCAAAAAAAAAGGCAAAATAAACAAAATGTAATACATCTTGTGAGTCTTGGTAAAAAAGTTTCATTTCTTTGTTGTAAGTTATGAAATATTCTGGCCTTGAAATTACAAGAGGTTGATCCAGAAAAAAAGAAAAAAAGGGACAGATGGCTCATATATTTTCCTAATTATCATTGATACTAAATGCACATGGATACTTAAACTAGTCTATTAAACACATTTATAAGCAAGACAGTCAAGACAGTCAAACGTGTTAGTCAAATGTTTCATGATATTGAAAATTACAACAAAAACACACATGCACATATACTCAAAAAATTATTGTTATGTCCCCCAGTCTATACTGGGGGACATATTGGTTTTGCCCTGGTTTGTTTGTTTGTTTGTTGGTTTGCACAAACTTAAACATTGGCCATAACTTTTTCAATATTGAAGATAGCAACTTGATATTTGGCATGCGTATTTCATGGAGCTGCACATTTTGAGTGCTGAAAGGTCAAGGTCATCCTTCAAGGTCAAAGGTCAAATATATGGGTCAAAATCGCTCATTTTGGCCATAAGTTTTGCTATATTGCACATAGCAACTTGGCATTTAGCATGCATGTGTATCTCATGGAGCTGAACATTTTGAGTGCTGAAACGTCAAGGTCAAGATCATCCTTCAAGGTCAAAGGTCAAATATATGGGTCAAAATCGCTCATTTTAGCCATAACTTTTGCTATATTGAAGATAGCAACTTCATATTTGGCATGCATGTGTATCTCATGGAGCTGCACATTTTAAGTGCTGAAAGGTCAAGGTCATCCTTCAAGGTCAAATATATGGGTCAAAATCGCTCATTTTGGCCATAACTTTTGCTATATTCACATAGCAACTTGATATTTGGCATGCATGTTTATCTCATGCAGCTGCACATTTTCAGTGCTGAAAGGTCAAGGTCATCCTTCAAGGTCAAAGGTCAAATACAGTACAGCCCACGCGGAACAAACATATTTCGCGATCTGCGGCAGCA
>VMBQ01007457.1:6464-37582 GCA_007657795.1 Dreissena rostriformis | reverse complement strand
ATGAACGACATAGTTATGGCCCGGACAAGCTCATTTATGGCCATTTTTTACCTTTGACCTCAAAGTGTGACCTTGACCTTGGAGATATTGACGTAATTCTTTCGCGCGACACACCGTCCAATGATGGTGAACATATGTGCCAAATGATTTCAAAATCCCTTGATGAACGACATAGTTATGGCCCGGACAAGCTCATTTATGGACATTTTTGGCCTTTGACCTCAAAGTGTGACCTTGACCTTGAAGATATTGACGTAATTTTGTCGCGCGACACACTGTCCAATGATGGTGAACATATGTGCCAAATGATTTCAAAATCCCTTGATGAACGACATAGTTATGGCCCGGACAAGCTCATTTATGGCCATTTTTGACCTTTGACCTCAAAGTGTGACCTTGACCTTGGAGATATTGACGTTATTCTTTCGCGCGACACACTGTCAAATGATGGTGAAGTAATGTGCCAAATGATTTTAAAATCCCTTGATAGATGACATAGTTATGGCCCGGACAAGCTTTCGGGACAGACCAACAGACCGACAAAGTGACTCCTATATAGCCCCCAATACCAATGGTACTGGGGGTATAATTAGCTAATGGCTAGATAAAATAGCAGTTTGACTAAAGAAATTTCCCTTAAGCTATAACCCTTTCTTCATAAAAACCTAAAAAAAATGGCCAAAAAGAGGAGAATTTCAATGTTCTTTGATAAATTTGGCTAAAGAACATTTTGAGTCACCTGAAGCCCTGATTGATATTTTATTGCTACATTCACACTGGTTTTTATTAAGCATGGGGATAAAAGCCCTTGCCTTCAAAAATGGAGAAAATAGAGCAAGAAACCAAATTTGATGATTATTTTTATGTTAAAGGGTTCTGATAATTTCGAGGGTAAGTTTAATTTTGGAGGAAAACTGCATGCATTTAATGTCATTTGCTTAGGGAATGTGGCCTATATTTGGCTACAATTAAAGGATTAGAAAGCCCCTGAATCAGAGAACTTGTGCTTAACTGACCAACAAACCAATCTGTGACTTGATGACCGCTCTCAGGATGAACTTGAAGCCTGGAATGTCCTTGATCTTCTCTGTGTGCTGTCGGCTCATGCTGAGTTGCTATAGTAATATAAGAAATCAAATATGATATTCCCTGTCTGATCTGTCTATAAACAAACAGTCAAAATGAAAATATAGTTCTCTGCTGGCACAAATAATTCACACTTGTACAATTTGAAAGAGTGGGAGTACACATTTTTAGCACATGATAAAAACAGTTGTAACTGTTTGCTCTTAAATACATGTGTACTCATAATAAGCCACAGGCTCAGCTTTTCAATTTATACTTTTTGTTTCTTGTTTTCATGCCTTTAAACTATTATAATGGTATATTATACTTTTAAAATAGTGAGTATATACTTAGCTACAATTAATTTCATTACACTAAGTACATATTTTAACAAAAATTGGGTCTTAGCGCGATTTAGAAGTTTGCTTTTATACAATGAAACTCTGTGTGATGAAAAATAAGTCACTTAATAAGTAGTTTCTAGTTTCTGTGCCCTTCTTTTTCATGTTTATTGTNGTTTATATAGTCGGTTCAAAAGCCTTAATGGCTTATGTTGTCTATTTTTGTCTTGCCGACTCAAAATAATTCTTATATTATCTTATCTTATCTTGCAAATATTTGCCAGTGCCAAAAAGTTAATTTAAAGTCCTGTATAGAAGGGGCAGAGTGAGGAAAGTAACTTGTAAGTTTTACTCTTATGGTTGTCAGTAAATTTATGTTTTAATCTGCAATTATGCACGACAACCATGTAGTCCAAATTGTTGACGCTCTCAAATATTAAGCAACTTTTTATATTGGTAATATTATTTGTTCCAAAAAATTAGGCCCATTGAAAAAATATCTCTAAATTCTTTGCGCGTCTTATAAATTAGACTATACAACCATGTATCAAACAATTCATGTGAAACTTTATATGATTACTAGAAACAATACTATTTTGTCACACTATTCCCTCAAGTTATCATTTGTATATGTATATACCATTGTCACAATATTCCCATAGGTTTTGTCATTTAAAACTGTATATTAAATTATTAAATGAAAATCAATCTTCATCTGGGAAATTAACTGTCGGGAACAGTAGTCTAGTGGTAGCACACTGGTCTAGAAATTGGAAGGATATCTGGTTCGAATACTGATCAGACCACTGGAATTTTTCTAACCAAAAAATTAAACCCACGCCTGCTTCTCTCCACCCAGGAGTATAAATGGGTACCTGTTAGGCGAATATATAAAGGCAATGTGCCATGGCTGCATACTGCACTCAGTGTAGACGGACGACTTATATCTCAGTGATTGGGTGTTAATGTAAAATTTGGCTAAAGATGTACCTTCATAAATATCAGACTTGAAACCAAACATTAAAACATTAATTTTATCCAAATTTTAAGTATAATCCGTCACAAAACCCAATCAGAATTCAGCCTAATAATAATATTATTGTCACAGGATGGTGATAAGTGTGCGGCCAGTCCGGGACTGGAACCTGGGACACCTAGCTGTCAGGGCAAGTGCTCTCCTGACTGAGCTAACCGGGGCCGCCACAAACCGTCTCCACTAACATGACTAAGTTGAGTCCAACTTGTTGACGCTCTCAAATATTAAGCTACTTTTTATATGGGTAATATTTGGAGCATACAACTGGGGGAAGGACTAAAACAATGGTGGATAGTTTTCCTTCTTTGTCTATATTGTTGTGCAAGGATTTTTTGCGCAACATTCAAGCCCCGATATCAGACAGTTAATATCAACGGATTGCAATAATATTTACATACCTGTGTAGATAATTCATTTCTCGATAATGTTCCGTAAGAATTAGGTAATGACACTTTCAATTTTGCACGCCTGAGCAATTTAAATCAACCCACTATTCACATTTTCAATTACTATCGCTTTGCCCGTTGTATACCGCAGGTAGATTTTAATCAATAACGCAGCCTATTACACCGGTAATGTAACGACTCGCCCCCTTAACGACTCGCCCCATAACAACTCGCCCCATGTTTTATAACGATTCGCCCCACATATATAACAACTCGCCCCACATATATTACGACTTGCCCTATCATAATAAAATGTTATATTATATATGATAATATAAATGAAATCAATTCAGAATATGAATTTAAGGTTCGGCATAGTTTGATGCCTGATACCTTACCTTATTCACGTCTATTGCAGGCATATTCTGAATGACAAAAATTGTGTCAGACTGACAGACGACGGAGAAGTGATCTCTATATGTCGCAGTTTGTACTTTGTAGCAGGCGACACAACATTAGGGATCATGTAACGTCAATACTGATTAAACATATACTAAATGTCAAATTTAGATGCTAGTATTAAGTTTTATTTTATGTATTTTGTTTACATGTATGTACAGTGACAATATTACCATATAGCATTAATTTTGTGATAATTAAGGACTATTGGATATTGTCACATTTGTCTCATGTCATACTTTCCTTTATATTAATAAAAAGAAGCAAAGGCTTAGATCAAACCGACAATTAAAGATTCCCAGGTTTAATTACTCAAGAATAAAGGGATTATCATTATAAAAAAGAGACCGATCAATTAACAACATAATTGACACGTACATTACCGCAGGTGGGTGAGGACAATCAACAATACACATGTCATAACCGTGAAAGCGTGAATACCTTGCTTCGTGGTAAAGATATTTTCAAATATACGGGTATTGAAATGTAAGAAAAATGAAAAAAAGGTCTTTGCCGAAATATCATTTTTGCCTGCAACCCCAGCTCCGGCGCCNGGGGGGGGGGGGGGGTTGTTTCGTATTTTTTCGCAGTTTTTAACACAATTATTATTATTTTTCCATACCCACCCACTTTTTAATGTTTCGTTTTTGTTTAAACACAATAAAAACAAAATAAAGCATAAACACGACCGAAATTGAATCAAAGATACTAGGCTATTAACAAATTTTAAAAATCCTACCATATAAGATATGATGGGGCAAGTCAATACATATGTGGGGCGAGTCGTTATATAGGTGGGGGGAATCGTTATAAAACATGGGGCGAGTCTTTCTGGGGCGAGTTGTAAAGGGGGCGAGTCATTACCAATTCATTACACCGTAATGCCTTCTTCTGATTGGTTGATATTTAAATGTTTCATTACATGGCGAGAGGTCAGTGATTGTAATGCGATTTAAGCAGAAGTTTAACTGAAACAAATTTTGCCTTTTAACTTCAATTTGACGATATTTGAGGTAAAAATGGACTTCTTTACTAAAACTTTATGAGTTGGTAATGTTATTTTGCAATTTTAAGCATATTGATGAAAATTTAAACTTTCTGGTTTCCACCACCTAACTGGTCCTTGGGCGATAAGACGTTCCAAAGAATTTAGCCCGTATAAAAAGTATCTCTAAATTCTTGGCAACGTCTTATAAATAAGACTAGACTAAGTTCAGACCGTGACACTATTATACTTTTATACAATCAACATTAACATGTTGATGGCACCATTCCTGCATGAACACATGATTAATACACTGTTTAACATAATATGATTAACCACTGACATATTGTTCATTCTTAGATATTATCACAAAACTTAATTTTCTTCATCATTCCTTATGGACAGTACATGTAAAACATAACGATTTATATCATATAAATACACAGTCTTTTTGACAAACAATCTGTAAAACTGCTTACCTGGATTTCTAACAATTCTGTCACGACATCACGAGGTCACGCGTTGCTGAGTGGTGAATCACCCGTCACGTACTCTGTCACGTGACACGTGTCAAAACTCGATCAATTCGAGATTGCGACTTAAAAACCAAGTCATTTAAGTTAGAATAATGTGTTGAGTTTCTAATTAAATGAAGCGTTTGAAAGTGTTACAGAGTTGGCAGTGTGTAATAACGCGAAACCGTTGGCACTTGTTTGTAAACAAAACCTACGTGATTTGGTAGCATTATTTCCCTTTGATACGAAAACTCACGCCTTATTATCTAGATAGGCTACTAGCCACTATGATTAACGACACGTGGAGAGATGACCTCTGAATAATTTTAATTACCGTATTTACCATTTTATCAACGTTAATAATAATAATAGCCTATCTGACCATAAGTTAATTAAGTAAAAGGTTGTAAGTGACTTGAGTGTGTGAACACTCATGCATTTTTCCGCATTAGCTAACTGAATATTCCCCATGCGTTACTGTAAGCTGAATATAAATATAATGTTATTATTTTAATACAGGAATATACAGCAGTGACATTATTATTCGTTTAAAAATACAAAATCAACATGGATACGGAGTCCGGATAGTGCCATCTATAATCTTGAACTATTTTCGTCAAGGGCGACACACGACACACGAAGCGATACACGATATTTTGCGCGACAGTCGCGCAAAATATCGTGCGTCGCCGCGACTGTCGCGCAAAATATCGTGTATCGCTTCGTGTGTCGTTTGTCGCCCTTGTTAAATGAGGGCGAGATTATAGATGGCACTATCCGGATTCCGTACTAAAATGTTATATCTTCTGTATTCTACAATATATCAACACAAGTAGTCAGAGTGCGCGGAGTAGACACATGGTTTGATGCACGCATTCCCGTATTACCCATTATATAGTCCACTTAGGCTAATCTGGGACGACACTTTCCGCTTGTATAACATGTTCGTTGAAAGAAAGACTCTTCTTAGCAAAAATCTAGGCAGAATGTGTCGTCCCTGACAAAGACCTATAAAATACATGTATTTTAGGTCTTTGTATTTCAGGTCTTTGTCCCTGATAAGCCTGTGTCTGGGACGACACTTTACGCACACGCATTAAACCCCCTTTTCATAGAGAGAGGCTCATTTTTATTTTATGTAGGTACACAATATTGTCACTCAGTGGTGCCGTTTTACTCCAGGTGGTCGACATCCTTGCAATAATTTGTAGCATTTGGTCTTGTTGATAATGAGAAAATATACGCAATACGGGGGGCAATTTACAGCTAATACAAATAACCAGGCAGCCCTTAATTCCAAACCGCAATCATCCCAGTTACATCAATATACATCGAGTAAATATGTGGCGTGTTCTGAGAAAACTGGGCAAAATGCTTTTGCGCAAAGTGTCATCCCAGATTAGCCGCGTCCGCACAGGCTAATCCGGGAACACACTTTCAGCCTAAACTGGATTTTCGCTAAGAAGAGACATCATTAAAACGAAAAATCCATAAAGCGGAAATTGTCGTCCCGGATAAGCCTGTGCGGACTGCACATGCTAATCTGGGATGACAATTCACGCACAAGCATTATGCCCAGTTTTCTCAGAACACGACACAACTATCCAATAATTATTGTTGTTACAGAAACTGTCGAACAATATAATGACAAGAGAGGTCTGAAACCTTTTTCATTCACATTAAAAGATTTAAAGGGCATTTCAAATGAATCGACAATTTAAATGATTGCTGTGTATTTGATGAAAATGCAGTTGCCTCTTAGGTGAATAATTTTGGACATGCTTCAAACCGGTTTTAACTCCGAGGTCTCTGCGTTGAAATCAGGCAGGTACTCGTTGTGATGTTTTATGGTGATGTTGCATGTATTGTCCTGTCTTGTTTATGCACCTTGTAAGTTGTTATCAATAAAGAACATTCGGAAGGTGGAAATAAGTCCATATTATGGTTATGATTTTGGGTTCAATATCCCTCTGTTTAGTATTCTTGTCGGTTTGGTAGACGTTCTTTCTTCGACTAAATGCACGGTGGCAAATGGCATGCAACTTTTTGGTTGACTTAGACTTGCACATATCTTATCGATTCGTAAGGTGTACGTACTGTTTGATATGTATGTTTTGCTTTTTCATTGTTCAAACGAAAGGTTTTAACTAATTTTATTGACAGAGTATGTTTTTTTCTTCTTTGTATTTTCTCGAGGTTTGATAATTTAATGACGGCGGAACGTAAATCGTGATATATGTACGCACAAAACACATTTTCAAACATAGTATTATAAATTTTAATGAACAAGGCATTCCAGTTTCACCAGCAGGAAAAAAAATGTTATTCAAACAAAGAGAAGTTATCAATCTTTGAAACTACAAGGAACAGAAGAAAACGATCAACTATAACTACGTTCAAAGCACAACATAAAATCAATCAATCAAACAATCGATTTTTTATATATAATTTACTTGTTATTTCCGTTTGATTGCGTTGCTAATTTAATGCAACTTATATGAGCATGAACATTACTTGTTATTTCATCAATTCACGTTGGTATTGTAATGTTCTTGTTATTTCCGTTTGATGACGTTGATAATTTAATGCAACTTATATTAGCGAGAACATCATTTGTGATTTCATCACGTTTGTGTTATAATCAAAACTGCGGTAGTTCATCCCATTGTTGTTATGTTGACCTGGGGAGTACTGTCCGTTAAGATTGGCGAAGTACCAATGCCGGTACCACCACGCCCCGTGCAGATACGAGGCACAGTTGTCTTCATCCCACGTGCCAAGGTCACGATCGTACGTTGTAAATGCACGGCCATGGTGCCATTCGTCCAAACGATAACTGTCTGCCACTAGAAAACAAATGAGGATTTCATCATTCAGTTCAAAATGACAATTTTTGAATTCTCAGTTGATAGTTGTGTAATTTTGCTGAGATCAAGAAATACGTTGGAACAAATATTATGAAAGTAAGTTTTCCGAACAATTTAACCCATTTATGCCAAGCGTCTAGAAAAAAAGGCCTTGGCTAACAGCGTAGACCCAGATAAGACGCCGCATGGTGCGGCGTCTCAGCAGGGTCTGCGCTGTTTGCTTAAAGGAATTTCTGTAAGAAATATTCTAAATATAGAAATACATATACTAGAAATCCCTTTTTTTGGAAATAAATTGATCAAATTTAGAAGGATGGGAGAGTCCACTAGGCATAAATGGGTTAAGTTAGAGGTTTACCTTATAGATAACAGTGATACAATATGGATACACATAATATACACTAGAAATATCATAACTACAGTAAATTTGATGTACTATTACATTGTCTTTTACTGTGGTGACTATGAACGTCACATGCTCGTTACCATAACACGCATTGATATTATCGATATCCAGCCAAACATGTTGATAAAATATGCTCCGCAGCAACTGCGATAAAATAAACAACATACTTCCAATGGATCCAATTCGGTCTCCAAGGTTCATGACGTACGTGTCTGATTCCCCAATGGAAAAGTTGGCATAAATATCAAAAGCCTTTACGCCGAGCATCGCCTCTACGTCAATACGTAGCACGTGATTACCCCTTGACGTCAACTCGTGTTGTAGATCTAAACCTTGTTTGTAGGAAACAACACAGGAAAATGAACTGGAGGTCCACACATGTTCGAGTCTGAGCAGCACTATGAGATATATGTTGCATGCATATCTACTAGGCATAAGAAAACTATGTTTCAGGCCAATTACCGTTCTAATATAGTACGTTGAAATGTGGACAATTGACTTAAAATCAATTCATGTGGTATATCTTGACTTTTTAGTTGACAAAAATAACAAGTGATGTGTTTGAGAAACACTTTGCCCCATTTTGAGCGATTTTGACCCATATATTTGACCTTGAAGGATGACCTTGACCTTTAACCACTCAAAATTTGCAGCTCCATGAGATACACATTCATGCCAAATATGAAGTTGCTATCTTCAATATTGCAACAGTTATGACCAAAGTTAAAGTTTTGGGACAGACAAACACAACGACACACACAGTGACAGACAGGCCAAAAACAATATACCTCCTCTTCTTCGAAGAAGGGGCATAAAAATGACCTGACAGCTTTTAATGTAATACAACAACAAACAACAACAAGAACATTTATTTCAGCAATAAAGCTTATACAAGCTCTTAGCCTACACATATGAACATGATTTTTTTATATATACAAGTAATGGCAGATGTAGATCAAAAGTTAAATTGAACACAAGGTGTTACTGCAAAAAATATTTCTTTTACATATGTTTGAATGGTAAACAATAATTATATATTCGTTTGAAAAAAAATATATTCAACATTGACAACAATGTGTACAGTATTTATTCACTGAAAATCATTTTATCATTCAATATCATAAATAATAATTAGCTTTGCAACTATGGTAAACCTTCACGGCTTACACTGAATACTTGTTAAAAAAGTTATTAAAAGAAAAAAAAAATGCAAAAGAAAAACATCAAGTAAAGTAGAAACAAACTAGATTGTTTATGATGCTATTCAAATTTATAATGAGGGAGAAATTGAATTTGAGTTAAGATATGTTGTGCGTGAAATAAACGATTTAAACATGTTAAAGGGTTGTTACGTTCTAAAAGACTAATTACGTATCTAGTAGGGGTCGTACATTTGCAGCTTCGTATATAAACCTTGCTAGGCTAATAAGTATAGTTTTAATTTCACTGGACATCAGTCTTTGAAACTTTGAAATTGTTGGCCATCTGCAATATTGTGACATTAAAAATGTTCTTCTTATGTGCGTATATATAGGGCAAACGAGTAAGAAATGATACTCAGTTTCCACAGTATTCATATTACATAATTTGCACTTACGGTTTTCTCTTTCAATATTATTGTATTGCCCCCTTTCTATTTCTAGGTTATGCGATGATAAACCGAATCTGCTTAGGGCAATTTTATATTTTGGTTCATTAATTGTGTCCAAATAACTTACTAAAGATAAACTATATTTAAAATAAACAGTACGTAGAGAGACGGGTACAGCTGTTGATCACGCCGTGCCATGTTTGAGTATAATTTTCTAATATTCGTTGTTTGCATTGTATAAATTGAGATTCGGTTATGTTTTGGTTTATCCATAATTCGGACATACCGATGCTGTCGAGAATGGATTTTACATGGTATGCTTATGTAATACATCTACGCGTTGGAATTAGATATAATCATGATATGACATGTCTTATAGACTTTCTGAAATAAATTCTGATTGTAGGTATAAGCATGCTGTATGGGTAACAACTCCCGAACCTCCGCCCTGCCCTCCCGAACCTCCGCCCTGCCCTTCCTAGGGCCCCCCTGCCCTTAAAATCAAAACAAAACATATGATGATTAATAAATCTCTTTTTAAAATACATTGTAATTAATTTATTGTAGACATTTTATTTGAATTGTTTTATTATAATGGGAATAATATATTCTAACAATTAATAACATATAAATTAACATGTAAGAGGAAGCATTCCAGAAACGCCAGCGCGCTCGAAAGTGCCCTTTTTACAAAATACTGCGCGTCCAAAGTGCCCTTTTGACAAAAAAGCCCCCTTGCCTTTTTGAAATCCTAGCTGGAGCACTGCAATACGTACACAGTTTACGAGAAAAACGAATTTAGACATCCTACGTATCCATTTGTTTATCAATGATAGTGGAAACGAATGACTTTTCTTGTTTTGCCAAACGAACAAGTTTATATAGGTTTTATAATATCACTTTTATATAAAAAAAAATAATCCTAGAGGTCGATTGCCCACTTAAATTGATTAACATTGTTGAATTGTACACTCATTTATACTGCTTGCCAGTGCTTAGTAATAATTTAAGTTTTTAAATATCGTACCCATCCAGAATTCGTCGTCCAGAGATCCAAACCCATGCTCATACTCTGAGAGATTTCTGTAGAAATTCAGACTACCACTAAAACGACGATGCATAACCTGGAAAACAACAAACAAGTCGCGCTCTGCAAATACAGACGTACACCACATGATGCGTCCATTTTTGAATTGAGCCTCGCTCTGTGAAAACGGGGTTTATGCATATGCGTATAGTGACGTCCCAGATTAGACTGTTCGTAGCTGGAGTTTTACTTTGTTTATTTTTTAACAATGTGCTTTGTCAATCAATTATTTGCGGCAGTTAAATTTTATGGATGAACAGCGGAAGTAACGAATGATTTCATAACCCTTTGCATGCTGGGAAATTTGTCGTCTGCTAAAATGTCGTCTGCCGAATTTCTAAAATGAGCATTTTCTTCGATTTGTTTTCAAAGAATACTATCAGAATAGCAAACAGTTTTGATCCTGATGAGACGCCACGTTCTGTGGCGTCTCATCTGGATCCAAACTGTTTGCAAAGGCCTTCAAAATTCGGTTCCAGCACTGAAAGAGATAATCTTACCGTCCAACCCCCGTTGCCTGTTTCCATGTCACACAATACGGTCGCTTTCGTTTTAGACCTCCACGATGTTATTTTATAGGTACCAGAGTTGGCATCCGGGAATTTGCGTTTGATATCGGAGCAATCTAGGCCTTGAAAACAATGTTTCATAAATACAAACAAGAGGTTGTACAAACAATTGGAACCCATTTCCCAATAGTATAACATTAAATACAATTATACAGTTATATTGAAACGTTTTGTAACATGTATGTATCGGCAAATCAAAAATGAGAGTACGAGTAATACACACAGAAACGCTTTTATTAAATGGATTTTTGTTTACATGAAACGTGTTTTTACTATAAAAAAAACTATATTAGTATTTCGAATAATCTTAAATAATTGTAATATAATGAAACAAGTTGTACTTTTGCACGAACGGGAATCGAAACCGAGGCGTTTGGCAGCGAATTCGAACGTGCTTCAGATGGACCAAGGACGTATAAAAACCTTAACTGCGTATTTCAAATTCGATGCACGCAATACACGTATTTTCCAAATCATCGATGAAAAGCGTTACCAATGCGTTATAACTTATCTTTTTGATTGAGAATTATCCATAAACGAAAAGAAACTATATTTTAAATTATTTTTGTAAGTCATAAAAGTTAGTTTGCTTGTTTAGAAATAATGTATTAATTCTTAAATGGTCGTGATGTCAATCTGAACTAGTGCCTTTAATTAAGCTTGATAATTGATAAAAATAATGCAACCTGTCGGCAATGTCGGCACCGATTCCTGCGCGGGGCGTTTGCTGCTTGTTTTCGGGCACGTAGCTACTGCCAACACATGGTTATCACAGATCTGTGGGATGGCCTTGCATCCGCCCTCGTCAATATCTTCACAGGTTGAAGACACAGATGTACATGCCAAGATCATGGATAGTAGAAAAAAAAATTCTGCAATGAGATTAAATGGTTATTTAAACATGTACACTTGAACTGTTGAGATAAGTGTCGTTCGCCTTCGGGCGTTTCTTCTTTCTATCATTTTTGCCATGGGTGGCAACCACACAACCTTCCTCCATCCGTTATCCCTACTATTGTCTGCATTATTTCATTTATGCATTGAATTGCTACACACCGACCTCCATCCGTCTGTGCATCCCTCCTATTTTCTTAATATTTGTATTGGATGGCTGCCTATCAACATCCTTACCTCCGCCCATCCCTCCTATTTTATTTTCTTCATTCCGTCCTATATTTCTTGCATGACTATCTAACTAACTTATTCCACCCATACAACCCTTCTATTTTCTTCATTGCTTCCTTGGTCGATTACCTAACACATTCTCTCCTTTCGTCTATTACTCCTATTTTCTGCATTCATTTTTTGTTTCCTTGGATGTTTACCAATCTCTCTCCCTCCGTTAGTACCGCCTTTTTTTTGCATTTATTTATTTCTTTCTGGAATGGTTACCTATCAAGCTCTCTCCCTCCGTTTATTCCTCTTTTTGTTCATTCCTTCACATTTTTAAATTGGAGTGCAACCTAACCCCCCCCCTTCCGTACATCCCATCTGTTTTAGTCATTCGCTCCTTTATTCCGTGGATGGTTACCTGGCAACATCCCATCTTCATTCTATCCCGCCTGCTTTTTAATTCCATCTTATCTAACGTAGATGGCAATCTAAGAACCTCTATTCCGTCGTCCAACCGTCCTATTTTCTTCATGGCGTCCTAACAACCTCCCTCACTCTTTCGACCCCTGCTGTTTTCTTCATTCATTCCTTACTTTCTTGGATGAGCACCTAACCAACTCTCTATCTCTCCGTCCATCCGTCCGTCTATCGCTCCTATTTTCTTCATTTCTTCCATTCGTCATTGGATGGTTACCTAATATCCACCATCCCTCCATCCATCCATCCATCCTATTGTCTTCATTCCGCCCTAGCTTTCTTGGATGGCTACCTTGCAACCCCCTCACTCTCGCCATCTTTCATGTTTTCTTCATTCCTTTCTTTCTTTCTTGGATTGGCACCTAACAACCCATCTGTCTCTCCTTCGATCCGTCCGTATATCTCTTCGTTTTGCTTAATTTTTTCCTTTTGTCCTTGGATGGTTTTCTTTTATCCTACCGCCCTCCATCCTGCCATCCTATTTACTTCATTCCGTACATTTGTCCTTGGATGGCTTCTTTACAACTTCCCTACCTCATTCCATCCATACTTCCTATTTTCTTAATTGCGTCCTTTCTTTCTTGGGTGGCTTCCTTACAACGTCCTCCGTTAGTCCATCCTTCCTATTTTCTTCATTGCGTCTTTTCTGTCATGGATGGCTACCTGACAACCTCCCTCCCTAAGTAACTACCTCCTATTGTCTTCATTTCTTCCTTTCTTTATTGGATGGGTACCTTACAACCTTCCTCAGTCCACCCTACTATTTTATGTATTCCTTCTTTTTTCCTTTGATGGTAAGCCAAGAACCTCTAAGCGTTGCTTCTTAAGTCAATCCCTCCTATTTTCTTCATTTCATCATTTCTTCCTTGAATGATTACGGAGCAGCGCTCCTCCATCCGCCCATTAGTCCAATGTTCTTCATTCCTGCCTTTCTTTTTGGATTATTACCTAACAACCTCCCTCCTTCATTCATTCCCTGTTCCTTCATTCAACCCTTTATTTCCTTTTATGATGTCTTCTATCGGCCTTTCTTACGTTTTATCTTAACAGAAATGTACGTATTGTTCTTTTTTGTAATGTTAATAGTTTTGATAATATTTAACATATACATGTAGTTACCTTTTGTCATTCCAAATTGTCCTAATTGGTATATTCAATTAAGATAAACTACTGTGGCCGCTATTGAACAGTTCCTTATCATAAGTGTTGTTGCTGAAGAGTGTCCGGTTGTTTTCATTGAAAGATTTCATTATCTTATCTTGAAATCCACAAATGGATTGTTTTAAAGTAAACGCTTGCAAAAGCAGGATTTTGTGGAATCGTTGACTTATTTGATATTGATTATTAGCTTTGTTAATTTGGCTACATTCACCAATTTGTGACCATAATTATCATGTCTCAGAAATCAGATGCACACTTTACTAATTTATTCATGCAAACTAAAGGTTTGCTTAACGGTTTATCGGCCATACTTAATCCATACTGTGCAGATATCCATTTTTTTTCATTTCTGATTGTGAATGTTGTTGTTTTTAGTTGTTCGCAAGAACAACTAATGTTGAGAGGGAGTTTTGAAATCGCATGGTCTTAGCTACAGCAAGAACGATAACCACTGCATCTGCCTGTGCACACTGATTATCCTGTTTAAACTTCACCACTGGTGGTTCATTGCAAGCAGTGAGTATATGTATGTAATCAACAGTGTTTAACAGCTTGTGCGATGAAATTGGCAAGTTTGTCATTGAAATCTGTACATATTGGCTGTGTTCAGGGAAAACGGGGCTTAATGCATGTCAAATAAGTGGTGTCCTGTGCACACTGTTTAGCCTGTGCAGTGCGCACAAGCAACTCAAGGACGACACTTTCTGATTTTATGGTGTTTTTCGTTTAAAGAGACATTCTGGTACTGGGATGACAATTAATGCATATGCATTAAGCCCTAAGACATAATGCATTAAAAGTCTGTCTGTCGGTAAAAATGTTGCGCAATAATTTAAAGAAAATAAATAAAGTATTAAATACACATAACACAACATGTTAGCTCTATAACATAAATATGAGGATAAACAGTGCACCCACATCTCGACCTGTGCTTTAAGACACACTCTTTACAAATTAGAATGGGTTGTGTTCATTTCAAACTTGCGATATAAAAAGCTATAACATAATTTTGAAAACTGAGTTGCGTCTAAGATTATGCAATAGCGAACAACTTCAGTGCCTTCAGCGCTTTGATTTCTCTCTATTTTACCTGGTCTGTACTACATTTGTTTGCCATAAACATCGTATTCTGTTAAATGAAAACAATGGTCGGAATAATAATCGAAATACCGACATGAGCAAAATCTTGACTTTCTTTACATAGTGAATGACATACTTACGAATTATTCATTACAAACAAGCCGCTATCTTATAAAATTGAGCCTCGCTTTGTGGAAAGGAAGTAAATGCATGTGCGTTAAGTGTCGTCCCAGATAAGCCTGTGCAGTCCACACATGCTAATCAGGGACGATACTTTCCGCTTTTATTGTAATTTTTGTTTTGAAGAAGACTCTTCTGGACAAAAATATAGATACGGCGGAAAATGTCTTCGCAGATTACCCTGTGCGGACTACACAGGCTAATCTGGGACGACATTTTACGCACATGCATTAAAACCCCTTTTCTCGGAGCGCGGCTCAATTATGTGTAGTATTGTAAAACTAGCGAATATTTAACGCCACTGTGTGATTTCATAGTTCAACAGAGGAAAGTACGGAATACCGTTAAGGCCATCGTGGTTACACATTAAAATCCAGAGGGCGACAATGCGAGATTGCGAGAATACGATGACAAGAGTGCGAGAATACGATGTCGAGATTGAGAGAATACGATGACGAGAATGCGAGAACGCGATGGCGAGAATGCGAGAACGCGAGGGTACGATGACGAGAGTGCGAGAATACAATGACGAGAGTGCGAGAATACGATTACGAGAGTGCGAGAACGCGATGGCGAGAATGCGAGAACGCGAGAGTACGATGACGAGAGTGCGAGAATACGATGACGACAGTACGAGAATACGATGACGAGAGGGCGAGAACGCGATGGCGAGAATGCGAGAATACGATGGCGAGAGTGCGAGAATACGATGACAAGAGTGCGAGAATACGATGACGAAAGTGCGAGAATACGATGACAAGAGTGCGACAATATGGTGGCGACAGTACGATATGACTATCGCATTGTCGCCATCGTACTATCGCATTGTCGCCATCGTACTATCGCGTTGTCGCACTGTCGCCATCGTATTCTCGCACTCTCGCATTCTCGCCATCGCGTTCTCGCACTCTCGTCATCGTATTCTCGCACTCTCGTCATCGTACTATCGCGTTCTCGCATTTTCGCCCTCTGGATTTTAATGTGTAACCACGATGGCCCTAACGGTATTCCGTAGGAAAGGGTTGTCTCATCCTGCGATTGTTTTTCCGTAGAGCATGGTGTTCGAAGCACATAATCCATCCCAGCTAAGTCAGTTGGTAGAGCGCTCGACAAAAAATGCATAGTTCAATTCCAGGCTCGACCACAAAACCTGTTTAGGGATTGTTTATAAAAAATAATTTATATTGAAATTCTTGCTAACCAAAACGTTACACAATGGGAATGTTAAAGCCCCATTAACACTCAAAATCAACGATATTATTTCATAAAATATTAATAAAATAATGTGTACCCATAAAAGATCAGTGTTACTTATAGCAATAGCCAAAATTTCAACGCTAGATGTGGTCTGGTAACATAGATTTAACAAGATACAACATACTCTTTTTTTATGGTACAATATATTCAACACATGTTCATGTACCAATTTAGTGTACGTGTGTCGTATGAATAGATATCGTTGCGGGAAAATCAAATGGAATATATTGCACCACAAAAAAGAGCATTTTGTATCTTGTTAAATCTATGATACTAGACCACAGCTATCTTTGCAATATTGGCTATTGCTATAAGGAACACTGAGTTGTTATGTGTTAACTTTATTTTACGAAATATTTTACGAAATATTTGTTGATTTTGAGTGTGAATGGGGCTTGAAAACATATCAGTATCTGAACATTTCACCAGTTACGAGCAGATAAGATCATTAAAGTAATGGCCCTCTTATGTAAAGTGTAAAATGTTTAGAGATATGAAGCTTAATTGTAACTCAAAGCGTGTTGCTGCTTCATAGACGACGCATTATATACTTATAAATATGAATTATTGTTAAACTAAGAGTAGATAAGTACTTGCAAAGTTTTTTTAATCAGGTTAACGTTAGGGCATACGTGTCTTTTTATATCTAGTTAATACATATTTTGCATGATTTTATTTTGTTGTTTTTGTGTTGTTCATTAAACTAACCTATCTTTATATTATTTGTTGTTTTAGAAATGTCCGTTTTATAAATACGAGCTGTCTTGTTTCATCAATTTATGTGAGTTAGAATGTTTGCAGCATAAAGTTGATAAGACACTAAAGGCAAAATTAATTGCATGTAAAAATACATTTACATAATGTAAACGTGTGTATATACATGTTTATGTAAATTATTTATACAAACAAAACATTACTATTTGAATCGTTTTTTCTCCAGTCTCATTTATTAACACTAACATAATAAATCTCAATGTTGCGAATTGCTTTTCAGACGGAGTGAACATATTGTACAGCTGCGTCGTAAGCACACACAAACGATATTATGATGCCCTAAATTAAGCAGATAGTATCCTCAATATTGTTTTTATTTGAACGATTTGGAAATGCTATATTAATATATGGTTAGAAAACTATTGTTATACGATAAGAATACATTTAACGTGCGTACCTTTTCGTTGGTTACATCACAAAAATAATATAACGATTTAAATTTGTGATAGATCTCGAATGATGATAATGAAATATATACTGCACGCATAGCCAAGTTTGAATGAATCCCGTGTTGTTATAATCAAACATTCTTTTTTGTTCTTATTCAATTTTACGAAGAAGTTTTGAATTATCACAAGTTATGTATAGACTAAATTTTGATTTTTAAATACACTTTATTCTTATGTTTGAAAATAACCATAAGCCATAAGCATGCTCGGTCCTCTATGCAAATTGTTAAATTCAAACAGTTAATTTTTGACATTTTACTTTTATATCGTATCAAAGCACTATCGATTCCGTTTCACGGTTAGAACTTGTTTCTTGGGGCGCTAGGGGTGAGGAGAACGCGCAATGGCTCAAAATCCACAAATGCCTTGTATCTTCTATTTCCTTACTTAATTAACCTATTCATGCCTAGCGTCTAGAAAAAAAGGCATTGGCAAACAGCGTAGACCCAGATGAGACGCCGCATGATGCGACGTCTCATCAGGGTCTGCGCTGTTTGCTTAAAGAAATTTCTGTAAGAAATATTCTAAATAGAGAAATAAATATACTAGAAATCCCTAATTTTGGAAATAAATTGATCCAATTTAGAAGGATGGGAGAGTCCACTCGGCATAAATGGGTTAATGCGATACTGACGATGCATCTGGAATTGTTTGGAACCTACGCAATTGTATAGCTTGTGCGTGTAAATCGTTAAGAAACACATCAACAATCAAATGCTTTTCGCAAATAATTCAGAAACCTTTTCCACACAAACAAAACATTGGTCAATGGTCAAAGTAATGTTTTCAAATTACAACGTAGTTAATTATATTCCATTGTTTTTTTCGCTTTATTGCAAGGTAAACAAAAGCAAAACAACAAAGAATAGAACAAGAAGAAAATATATTTATACACTTTAAGGGTTAGCGGTGTTTAAGAGTTAGCGGAGAAAACGTCCTATGTGAAAGAATGTCACTATGTTACTATAGGATATTTCCTTTTTATAAATCAAAGTCCAATACCGCAAAACGGCCTTCTCAGGAAAATGCAAGCCCACATTTACGGAGAGTTTTATCTTGTTTACTTAATTTTAAAATATTTAGCACGTGCATGTACACTTTAACAGGATTGCTTAAACACATGAAATGCCTTTGTTTAACTTTTGTGTCATAGCCGTCTATCAAGTATTACGTTTTTCATAGAAAATTCGACGATACAATTTTAGAACAAGTTATTTAAATTTTTTATATATTTTTTTTAATATGACTTTTAGATTCTTCATACATATGAGACCTGTTTCTCATTTTCACAAGATTGCGCAGGCACTTGATTTCTTGTTGGCTCTTTCCGTTCTGAAATATATACGCAATAATTAGGTTAAATCTTCTGCTGTACCATAAACTAGAGACACAGCTCTAAGCAAATCCGCTCGCACCGTTTAGTAAATAAATGGAAGCCATACCGGTAGGTAAGTTCAATGGCACATGTTATCACTGTACGGAACAAGTTGGTCTTGCATATCTTTTATTCGTGGTGATGTCAAATAAAAAGTTCAATTGAATCGCTTGAAAATTATTTTAAAACAACAACAACAACCTTTGCTCCACAATTATATATCATGTAATATGACAGCTTTGCATATGGCTTAGTCCAAGGGCACGTAACTCAGGAATAAGTGGATCAGTGACTGTGTGTGTGAAAATTGTGTCTTGCACATCGGCACCTCGTGGCGGTGACGTGTATCAAGTTTCAATTTAATTGTTTGTGCAATGTAGAAATAGATTGGCACACAAAATCATAACAGTTTATGCAGACTGAACACCGACCGATCGACCGGCTTCGTTTGCGAGGGCATAGTTATAAGAACCATAATTTTAAAATAATATCAATACATGTATATGTATATCCTTAACAATCCGCAATCACTTCTTGCATACATGGTTAAAGTGTACGTATACGGCAAAGTAACATGTGCATAATCTGATGGCGTTGACACTGAACTGCACATAGAAACAATCCATTGAAACGTAAGTTAAGGAATAAAAAAGGAATATGAAACGATTTTCCTAAAGTATTGCATTACAAGCTTTATAAAACGATATTAAACTATATTCCTAAATTAGCACACTACTAGCAATATACAGTATAGACTACCGCAGCCTCTCCATGTCCAGCTCCATCCTCAGTTTCTCGTTCTCCTTCTCGGCGAGCAGGAGTTTCTCGCGGTGTTTCATCCTCTCTACTTCCGTCTCGTGCTGGATCTTGGCACGTTCTCGCTGCATTGCCAATTCGTCTCGCTCGTAGTGGCGAATGTCTTGGAACAGGCCCAGCAGCAACTCTTGAAGGTGGAGGTGCTTCTCCCTCGCCGCGCTCTCCTTTTCGGTCCTGCAATCGAGTAAGTTAAAAGGACATATTTACATATTGGCAAAATGACTTTGAAAAAAAAATTGTTCCATAGATTCATAAGATAATGCATACGCTTACAAACGAAACATATGCTACGAGCAAATGTTCAAATATCATTTTATGGATGATCTGCAAATATAATGGAATCCAGTCTTAACATTGATGTTTTAGGCACAAGCCCGGTCTGGCTTCCAGCTTAGAATTTTCACTTGCCCGAATCAATTTTAACTAGCCCGAATTTAAGTTATTATTGTGTATCAATTGTCATGTTTTGTTTTGAAGGAACATAGAAAATGAAGACTAACACAATAAACACTTGATTATGTTTTTAATCACAGTTCCGAATCGAGAATGTTGAAAGGACTGATTCACATATTGAACAATGGCAATTACAAATGAAGGATTTTTTTCATAGATTTAAAAGAGAATCGATATGTCAGCCAAATAAAATAATACGCATGCTATAAGCAAATGTTGAAATATCGTTCCGTTCATGGATAATCATCCATTGAACTCGGTTATTTATCTTCGGATAAAAAAGCGAATATTGGAGTCGATAATTTGGACAATACGTGTATTGCTAACATAACATTTTAAATATGCTGTTAAATTCTTAAGTCAGAATGGCTAGTTGATATCGAATTTGATTTTGCCCCAAAAGGTTCGGGCTTGAATCCCGGTGAAGGAAAAATAATTTTAACTTATGCTTGTTGTAGATTATCCGATCTTTTATGGTATGGTTTGTAAACGTTTTAAACGAAAATTTTTAACATGACAAAAGTATCCCTAATACTTCATCCAAAAGGAAATGAGTATGGACGTTTTTAACGAAGTGTGCTGACTGTAGTTAGTGTTTTTTTTTCCATTTATTTTTCATTCAATACCTGGCACCCCTAAGGTTTGAAATATGGATAGAAATTATCAAACACATACAAAATATATCAGCAATACTCGGACAAAATGTTTTAAAGTTGATACTGATATCATACAACATAAAATTATAAAAACAAAAACTATTCAATTATTTACAAAAAAAACAACAACTAAGCAAATGTCTGACAAACGCATAATTAAACATTTATATTGTCAGAGTAATTTTTGAGTAACTCGATCGTTTAATTGACTAAAAAGCTTGTTATTATTTACTCTATACAAAAAAAAGCAACTATCTGTCGATCAAAATTAAAAAAAAATATACCATGGTCGGGGTATCTTTAAGGTAATCAGAAACAGCAATATTAACTGTGTCGACGCCTAAACTGATAGTACATGCCTTGAATCTTACCTGAGTTCTTGCGTTTGGTAGTGTTGCTTTAGCTCGTCCTTACTTCTTTGGCTGTGTCCGTTCCCACAATACAGGTCCATTGTTGATATGGACATCTTGATTATATAAAATGAAATGATTTATGTAGTATTTTAACAGCTCATACTATCAGTTTATATTTTATAGATTAGTTGTCCCTATTTATTAATCCTTTAATAAGTTTACATGTATGTGTATATACAAATGAATGAATAATAAATGCAAATCAGTAAAGCATAATTTGGATCTTGCAATATTGAATTATGATTTTTTAAATAAAAAAAGTATTACTGAAATTTAAAAATAAATTTAAATTAATGGAATCACTTGACATAATAGTTAAATTGAGATACAAATGCATGTACTATTTTTTTTTCAAAGAACGTTTTTACAAGACATTAACAAGTAAGAGGTAAACTATAATGAATAGAGAGATGAATGAAAATAAACAAAAATCATATGCATTTGTATTTCTGTTTTCTTTACGAACATTATATTAATATTGCAAGAAATAACTAACGTTTTACCTTGTTCAGTCGAATATCAGCTTTGCTTTGAACTTAACTTACGCACAATTTTGAAATTAAAATCCTGGGGTAATATCTTATCTCCTGCGTTTCATCTTCACTTTTTAAAAAGGATTAAACGCTTCACAATCGTTAATTCAGGGAACGTGTCACTAGCAAAAGAAATGTTCAAAACTTATAAAAAATCTGACAGAGATAATACCGTCTTGTTTAGAATATTCACTGACAAACACGATGTGTTCATTTTTTTATCCTATGAAAGATGCAACATATGATTGTTTAAGATCTGCGGACTTTAACTAAGCCCTACAAACAAAAATATACAAAAACAGCTCGACCACTTCTGTGTGTGCGTTCTATGTCTCACATTTTAATTGAGGTTCATGTCTATAAAAATATAGAAGCAACTTGCATCTTAATATATGTAATTATTTTATTAAAGGCCTACATAAAACACATTATTTCCATTTTGTCGTTGTTTATAGAAAAATTATGAACGATTTTAGTTGGTTGAGTTTAAATAAAAGACCGACAACACGATTGGTTAAATCGCCACGCATTAAAACGAGAGAAAGCTATCATTGTTTTTCGACAAACGCTGATAATTGGAAAACAATTTAATATTGGTATTTTTTATGTTGACTGTGATAACATTCAATAACAATTTTATTGTTCTTTGTCTACTGATACATTAACGAGCATAAATCCTATTTTAACATATTTACTATTAACGGTCTGTGCATTTGCTTACCTGTCAAGGGTCTTAAGCGGCTGAGAGTGAGACCAGATCTAGGGGGGTCCGGGGGCATGCCCCCCCCCCCCGCGAAAAAGTTTTGTATCCTTGATCGCTTTGGGGCTATTTCCTGAGCAAAATTAAGATTTTTTTTTCTGAAATTATTTTTTTTGCTTGAAAAGTTACCATTTAAAAAAAATATTTAAGTGAAAAATATAATGATATAATGAAGAAAGACAGAAAATGTCATTTTCAATGAAACATAATTCTTTGCCGATGAGCCACTTGCTGACATTTTGCAGCCGATTTCTTTTTGTTTACACAGACACCGGTAACGTAGTTTCATTGGTAGGTGCATGTGGCATTTAGGTTAGAAAGCACTAAAACAGCCCTCCCGTCTCGGTAGTAATTATACGTCATTTTATAAAATCCAAACATTCCTTTTTTTTCATTTTGTTTTGTTTTTTAAGAAATGCCTGAGAAATTTCTAAGTCAGCGTGAGACCGTCATTGCATGCCGAAAACCGTTAGACTCACGGCGAAACCGTGAGACTTGACAGGTATGCATTTGAAGAAATTAATGTCTGCATACCAAAACCCAAACAGTTGCTTTACATAGATCCCTGTTTTTCACCCAATCACTGCGAACCTTTTTTACAAATGGCAATATGTTTTTATTCGAATGCAAATATCGCCTTCGTGTATATGAAAATGGATGAATCAGAAAATGAAGAGGAAACATTGTTCGAGTTATGAACTTAAATGCTTCATTCATCAAAAGTAACAACGCACGTATTTGAACACAAACGCGTACATGTAAGCGACTCATGTACCCACACTTTACATTTGTGTCGTGTTCTGAGAAAAAATGGGCATAATGCATGTGCGTAAAGTGTCGTCCCAGATTAGCCTGTGCAATCCGCACAGGCTAATCAGGGGCGACACTTTCCGCCTTAATTGGATTTTTGCTAAGAAGAGACTTCATTTAAACGAAAAATGTCATAAAAGCGGAAACTGTCGTCCCTAATTAACTTGTGCGGATTGCACATGCTAATCTGAGGCGACACTTTACGCACATGCATTATACCCAGTTTTCTCAGAACACGACACATTTGGTACAAGCTTAATAATACGCATGCTATAAATATATTGCAATGAAGAACTTTATTTTGCGTAGCGAGTGATCAATACCTGTGTACATAATGATTATTGCCGATATTGGAACACGCGATTATTGAATGCGAATGTTTTTAGTAGATTAACTTAGGTTTAAACACATGTGTATGCTTTTAACACCTGAATTTAACTTCACGATCGTACGGTTAAGTATAATAACTTACGTAAATATGACGTATAAATGGAATACGAAAATATTTGTCAAACAAATGGTAAGTTTTCGAATCATTTACATTCATAAGCGAAATTTAAATTGCTACGGACTTTGATTTATTTATTTTGATTTTTTTGAGTCATCACACTCAAATAATAGTTTTGTAAAGCTATTCTGCATTCGATTTATAATTGAACAAGTATTACAAGTTCCTTCTGTATTATTATACGTAGACTAAGATATAGAATCAACACAGTGGTACTTAATTGTAAATGGTGGTATGTACGTTATGTATTTATTAACTGTTTAACATAAATTAAAAGAAAAACATACATCTCGCTCACATAATAAGAAATAAAAAACAACATGCTTTGGTTTCACTTTAGGGATAAAGAGAGACGGTTAGCAGGCCTGGATACGGGATTTATAGTGAGAGGGTGGCAAGATTTGAAGCCGACCAATCCATGCCTGAATATTAGTAATAATGTTCTATTTATAAGTGCTATATCTTTATAAAATTCTCTGTACACCTATTCCATATGTGTGTATGGCTTTATGAAACATTATATAGTGATAACACCAAAACAGTGTTCTCCTGGCGAAGAAGCCTAAGTAGTTTTAACTCATCCGAAGATTAAGAACAATTGGATTTCAATCAAGTCCACGATAAGTCTGGCGCGCCAGCCCATCTCTAGAGTTGCTAGAGCTGCAGTTGGTAGAGAAACTGGTACATATAAGTATGAACCTGAACAAACTGATATTCGGGGTGTACAGGTGCAATGTCGGTCACGAGCATAAGACACAAGTGGACATGAAAGACTGCAATGATGTGACAAGGTGAGTACGTGGTTACACATTCACTCGTATTTGTTTTTGTCTTAAAAACAAAATTAGCAGAAGCAACAAAAGCAAAAAATACATCACTTGCAACGCACCATCATTCCAAATCAAATGATCTAGTTTTTTTCTCTGTATAAACTATTTGTTACTCCCAGGCGTAGCTTATATTGACCCCACGATTTGATTTAACTTAGTAAAGGGCCGTAATACCATGCATGTTTCATACAAAAAATAATTTCTTTTAAGTTTCACCCTTAGTTTAAAACTGGCCGCCTTTTTAATATATTAGCAAAATAAATGCACCTATTTTGTTCTAATCATTACCCTGGAATCAAAATGTGCCATGCCTGGGGGTTGAATGGTTTATATTCGTTTATAGAGCAAAATTAACAAAAAACATAAATCAGGTGAGCGAACTAGGGTCATCTAGACCTTCTTGTTAAAGAAACGATTATGGAAATTAGGCTAGCAAGTCCGTGTATTCTTATACAATGCAATACCAATGAAATATAATGTTCTTAAATACCATGGGTTGCCATTCTAAATATAAGTATAAGTATACATTCCGTATTTCAGTGCGAAACACGCCAACGAGGCTGTTGATGCTTCTATGCAGCACGATTTAGAGCGCGAGAGACTCCGCGTGGAGGAGCTAAAAATAGCGCAGCAATACGAGGCGGAGAAACTTCGCCTACAGGCCGAGGAAGACGTGAGAAAACACGAACTGCAGAAACTTAAATTACAGTTGGAGCTTGAGAAAACCAGGTCTGAAAATCTAAGGTAGGTCGAAATCATCAGATGATCCATACATGTATTTGTCAAATATTTTATAAAAGTAAAGGTTATGAAGGTTTGTTTAAACCAAATGCAAGACAGATTACATTATCCGTGACAAAACATATACATGTACCGTTGTATGTGATAAAAAATTGAATATGGAATGAAGATAACATCATCAGATCATAGACTATACTATGTAGAAATCACGTTCATACGAGAAACTTGTCACGTGATATCCATTTAAAAAAGATGCATCGAAGTATTTTCGCCCAACGCGTTCTATAAAGGCAAGAGATCGGTGGAAAGTAGTGTTTTGTTTTTGTTTTCAAACGAAATATGACACAAATACTCAGTTCATTATTAATGATAAAGTACTATATACGTGACATTAAATCCTTATCATTTATTTCAGAAATGAACGGAACTCCAGCGTCTGTAACGTCATGTAAAAACAAACCCTCTCGCCATCATCC
Source organism: Dreissena rostriformis (assembly GCA_007657795.1). Lineage (NCBI taxonomy): Eukaryota > Metazoa > Mollusca > Bivalvia > Myida > Dreissenidae > Dreissena > Dreissena rostriformis. The sequence goes on along the minus strand of VMBQ01007457.1, from coordinate 11,413 downwards.
AGTTGGAGCAGCCATATGATTCAAACGGATTTTGTCTTTCTATTCGATGTACTTATATGTGTCGTGTTCTGAGAAAACTGGGCAAAATGCATGTGCGTAAAAGTGTCGTCCCAGATTAGCCTGTGCAGTCAGCACAGGCTAATCCGGGACGACACTTTCCGCCTAAACTGTATTTTCGCTAAGAAGAGACATCATTTAAACGAAAAAATCCATAAAAGCGGAAATTGTCGTCCCTGATTAGACTGTGCGGACTGCACAGGCTAATCTGGGATGACAATTAACGCACAAGCATTATGCCCAGTTTTCTCAGAACACAACACATGATCGTATTTGTTGTGCTATTAAAAGTAGTATTTACAATGTCGGTGAGATTACTTAAGACACTGTTTTGTTTACTGCTTGACTAGTGCTGAACGTGTGTGTATATTATCCGTCTGTGATATTTTTCTATGATCACGAGTGAAATAACAAACGATCTTACACTGACATGAACAAATTTTCTGTTTCTTTTATGCCCCTTTTTCAAGAAAATAATTAATTATAATTTCCCTTTCGCTGAAAAGTGACCCACTCTACCGTGGCGTGCCTCAATACATTGAAATTTGTTGACGAAATGAAGTCATTATTCCAGGGAAATTCTTCAGTTAAACTCTTTAACAATGTAAATAAACAGTAAAACAAGCATAAAATTAAAAGAAAATATGTTTGATTCGGTGGATAATCGATTTTATTTTGCTCGTGATCGTAGAAAAAAAAAATAAACAAGGATATAAACAAGGGAAGTACATCTTGATATGATAATCTAAAAATAGAAAAAGAAATTTCGAAAATTTGTTCTTTTCAACGGTGAAAAGAACTGCTGTTATTTCACTGCAGAAATGTCATATTTTATCATTAGGTATAAAAGAAATTAGTTCCTTAGATTTGTTGTAAATCTTCTAAGGTATCTGCTAACGTGCTCCTTTACACTTCGACTTTTCAAAGTAAAGGTCACCCCGGCGTCAGCGTCCGAGCTAGGTTAACTGATTTTTCAGGAATGGCTTGCGGCATTTTACTCACACTGAAATAATGTATGTGGTTTTGCTCATTCACAGTTACCGAATATGATTTTTTTATGTTTTATTTCTTATAATTATTAGTTTCTATATGTATGTATAGCTCTACCTCTGTAAATTTCATCCAGCATGAATTCATACAAATATTACATTGCATGTACATGTAATTAGGTATGCAAATTAAAAAAATAATTTATTGCGTAATGAGGCTAGAGTTCCAACAGTCGTTTTACCCCAAACATAATGAGCGTCATTAACAAAAATCCAAATAATATTCAATAAGCTCTATCAAACATTCAACAACAATGTCCATTAGCCTGTGAGGATAATGATACAAGATGACATCAAACCGATTCAAAAACATTTCACCTTACTCTGTTAAAGCAGCTTTTATAGAAAACTTGAATTTTTACAACCATCTCTACCAACTATTTCCGTAAAAAAACATTCGAAAAGAACACACAAACACTACTCAAACGGGTTTAAGATCAGACACAGTTATCGTCCTGACGTCGCTCATTCGCACATACGCCGATGGCAGGGTCCCAATCGGGGTCTGGAGATCCCCTACTTGCACCCTCTGTCCGTCGATGTCCAATCCCCGTAGCGTTCCCCGCACGCGCGACTTCCCGTACAAACTAAGCTCCGCCTCCTGTCCGTTTAACGCACCAATCATTCTCAGAAATCGCTCTCTCAAGAACGTGCGCGTTTCCTGCTTGGACACTTCCGTTACGCCTGGATCCATATTTTTCAACCGATTGATATGTGTCCTTGTAAATTATTTCAACATCGGCTAATAAGAAGAAAAGTGGCACCGTGGATGCTTTCTGGAATCGTTTGGGTGTTCAGTCCTGAAAAGAAAACAACGCTGTCGTATTATTATACTGCAGGAGATTTATAACATCCCAACGTAGGCACAAATCAGTCAAACATAGCCAGTAAATAAGATGTCAAACGAATGTTTTTATAAGATAGGTCCGTCAAATATGACCTTATTTGTTCAATGGCTGATCACTATGTGAATCAGATCTCGTCTTCGCAGATGAATGGATGCTACATTTTTAACTGAAACCCACGACGTGTACAATGCTAATTTTCCTAGATGAAGTTTCCTTACAAAACCGGAATCTATTTAGTATCCTTTTGCCTTCAAACAATCCTAACAAAAATATGACTATTTTACAGATAACTTTTTGTTTCAAAATTATTTTTGACAAATGTTGGAACATAATTAATTTTTACACATACCTAGTGGTATAATCAATAATCAACCAGCATCGATGCATATATATTTATCAACAGCATCGCCATTTGTGTGTCATAAGCTATATACTGTTACATGTAAAAAGTCGTATTCCTAATAAATCGCCAGCATAAATTATTAACAATAAAACAAGTACACGTACTTTATAATAAAATAAGGGTCATTCGATAGTGCGGCTGAATGAAACTTAACTTCAAAAACTAAGAATATACTTTATATCCTTATGAGTAATCAATGAGAGTTTATTTATTTGCATAGATATCAATATAGCATATTATCTGCTAGCGCAGATGCGAGTCTGTGCATAAGATAACATCTTTAGACATACAGCAGCAGTGTGGCAGCTATTTAAATGAATAAGAATGTCGTTTTGAATAAGATGAGAATAAATACAGTAAGAACTACCGGTATACGATATTGCGATAAAATACAAAATTGAAAATTTTCGCGCGGAGCGAAATTGCTTAAAACACCGTGTTGCCACGTGACTTTCGTGGAGTAGTGATGCTAATTTAATAAAGTTACCGAGGGACATCAGAGGGACATCAGTTCGATGTTTTATACTTTGGCGATCGGTTTTCGTCTCAGACCGATGCATCGTGTTGTCAAGACATTTGATAATGATCACACCATCCGAAGTCCACGCACCCATATCATAACATAATAACAACTGACAAGTCACTTCTCTTTTTAGTTAAATCTTCGTTAAGGAACACACCCTTATACCCTGCAGACTTGAGCGTGGACGGAAGTTGCTGTTGCGTGCGCGGAAACTGGTAGAGTTGTTTTGGCTATTTTTAGGAAAATTTTATCCGTTAATTCCTGGGTCGACTCGCTATAGCGAAATAGCCTGAGACAATTGCGGGGACTGGTACTGTTATGCATTCGCAATGTCTAATTTTGAGTCGTCCTTTTCGAGTTTGGTTTCGGATTAATTTGGATTTTGGTTTGGGTTATACATGTATAAAGATGTTCGCCGCTATATAATATATTTTTGTCAACAGTAATTAAAATACGTATTTATATTGTAACAACGCTTTTCGAAGGGTGACCGATTATTTACGTACATGACGGAATTACATACATCACTAGTACTTAAAGGGGCATGTTCACAGATTTTGTGTTTTTTTTCAGACCGTCAATACATGCTTGCAATTGACAAACGTAAACATCAAGGCTAAAGAGCTCCAGTAAAAATATATTATATAATTTACGGAAGAAAACAAGAAAAGAATGTTTACCCCACCCGGACTTGAAATACTGACGGTCGGGTAAAAAAGTTATCGCCTAAACCACTTAGGTGATAATTTTCCTTTAAGCCCTTTTATCCTGTGGCACTTTTGTCCTCCTTTTTCTCTATCATCATTTGAACAAATTTTCTTTTTATGGCAGGTTAGGCCCATTCCTTGGGTCAAGATCAGCAACTTTCACACAGCTCTTAATTTTGCATGTATAGTTCTGATATTATATTTCCGCTAACATTTTAATAATGTGCTATAGTAATACTACTTTTACTGTGCTTTTAGTGTGCGTTAATGTGCTTTATTATAATAACTATTTCTTATGTATGGCATATTTTAATTATGTTTTGCAATTTGCTTCGGTTTGTAATGTCGGTCAAAAGCTATACATAGCTTATGTTATATACTTGTTACCCCATACCGACAATAAATAAATTTTGACTTGACTTGACACTTGACCTTCCGGAGTATTACATATACATGTACTTAGGCATTTTATACTTTATATGAGGCATCCATGTGTTGTCACAATATATAACGAAAAAAAAAGAAACATTCCAATGTATTCTAGTTGCAATAATCCAACTCCCAGCTACTGTCCTCTGTGTCGCTGGGAGCTGTACTTTAATATGACTCATAAAAGCACAAAGTATTGCATTATACAGTATCGTTCAAACACGCTCTGTAACTAACCCCTTCCCTTGTCTGAGATTGCGAAACAATGAGAAAGAACAAGAGGGCCATCAGGCCGTAAGGCGCTCACCTGAGAGCAAAAGGAACTAGACTATTCTGAAAAATGCAAGCTTAATCATGAAGATTGGACCAAAAAAGTGACTTTTAACATGTTTTTTTTTAAATATTTGACCTAGTGACCTAGTTTTTGAGCTCATATGACCCAGTTTCAATCTCTGCCAAGATTTTATTGGGACAAATGTTCTGACCAAGTTTCATGAAGATTTGACAATAAATGTGGCTATTATATAGCGTCAACAAGTTTTCACTATAGCCATATACGGACAACTGCCCCCCCCCCGGCGGCCATGTTTTTCAACGAATCATAGCCATTTTCAAACTCAGCCGAGCTATTGTTAGAACTTATAACCTGATCAAGTTTCATAAAGATTGGATAATAAATGTGACTTCTAGAGTGTTAAAAAGGTTTTACTACATAGCCATATAAGGACAAATGCCACGCCCCCTTGCAGCCATGTTTTTTAACGGATCTCAACCATTTTCGAACTCAGCCCAGATATCATTAGTACAAATATTCTGATAAAGTTTCATGAGCATTGGACCAAAAATGTGACTTCTAGAGTGTTAACAAGGTTTTACTATAGCCATATAAGGAAAACTGCCCCGCCCCTTGGCGGCCATGTTTTTCATCCAACC
>VMBQ01007456.1:0-48004 GCA_007657795.1 Dreissena rostriformis | reverse complement strand
AATGACTTATGCGATACAACTCTCGTAGTACAATTAGTGTTTTTACTTGTATATATCGAAAACAAAATTAGCCCGGCAAAATTAGCGGGAGGGTCTTTTTTAAAACCCCACCCCCCTTATTAAACTGTCAGAACATTTTCCGGGCATATAATATAGCGCCGCATCCCGCACCAACCCCACCCCCCTAATTAAACTGTCAGAACATTTTCCGGGCATATAATATAGCGCCGCATCCCGCACCAAAAATGGACACAAGAAAAAAGTTGCTGTGGTTATACATTGCAATAATAAAGCTTTTGTTGTTGTTGCATACAATNAATTAGTCCCCGGCATTCATTTCGCTGACAAAAGACGTTATTCTAGCAATGTCATTTTCATAGTCTGTCAAACCGTATTTGTTTGCTTCGTTATAAATGATTAACAATTTTTTTGGATCCATACCAGACAACCATTTTTCGTGATAGTTATGCAATTCATTCAAGTACCTTCGAGATATTTTGCTTTCTTCTGTACTGTTTCTCATCGTTAGACGTTCGTAGCATTTTGCTGGTGATGTTTTCACATAAATGATTCCGGCTAGCTCATAATTGTCGCTTGGAAGCATTGATTTCAACAATTCATGGTATACCATCCACTCAATATCGTTGATATAACCCATTGATGTTTGTGCTGTTGTGAATACGTGCAAGTTCGACAAAAACGACCTCTCAACAAACACAAATGGTTTACCCGACGCTAGAGCTTTTTTCAAAACACGCATAATGCTATTGAGTGTTCGAAGTTGAAATGTAAACNTCGACAAAAACGACCTCTCAACAAACACAGATGGTTTACCCGACGCTAGAGCTTTTTTCAATACACGCATAATGCTATTGAGTGTTTGAAGTTGAAATGTAAACGAATATTTTTGCATGTCTCGGCAATACATGTCAAATATGTTAACCATTCGACCGTCGGGGCCCAAAACATTTTGCCACTCATCCAATGGTTCTGGAAATACAAGATAGTGNTTTTTGCATGTCTCGGCAATACATGTCAAATATGTTAACCATTTGGCCGTCGGGATCCAAAACATTTTGCCACTCATCCAATGGTTCTGGAAATACAATATATTTTTGACCCAACATATCAAGTAATGTGCTTTTGCCGGCAGCAATATTACCTTCTATCGCAAAGACCTTTGTCATGATTAATGAATGCTTTGTCTTGGTGGATTTGAGTTATATGCAAAATAAAAATAAAGCATCATTTTGTTATTCACGTTTTTTATTCACACGAATGCAAATGGGTTAACAACAAATTATCAATGTGATGACAATGAACATATCTCTATACAACATTGTTTTATCTAAGCAAATGATAACGACACATTGTCAAAATACTCTCAATTCCATTCAAAGCGTTGTCTTTGGTCAAGCTCNAATGTTAACAACAAAACATCAATGTGATGACAATGAACATTTCTCTATACAACAATGTATTACCTTAGCAAATGATAACGACAAATTGTCAAAATACTCTCAATTCCATTCAGAGCGTTGTCTTTGGTCAAGCTCCATTCTTCTGAATGAAAAGGCTGGTACAAAACGATTTTAAAGTTGTCTTTCCACAGTGTTATGGCTGAAACAGTTTTTGGTACAACTCCATAGCACACACGCANCGATGCAAATATTAAAATACACATTTCTAAATTACTTATACTACTGAAAAAAATAACCATTTTCTAATACACTTCTACTGGGAAAAAAAGGAATACCAACAAAATAAACATTTCTAAATCACAACTTCTTATCAAAAACCAAGAAAATTTACACAAACAGAAAAAAGGAATAGAAACAAAATAATAATACAGACAGATTTCTTTTTAACCTTCAGATTATATACAGTATTTACATAACAAATAAAAAGATATATAAAAAAAAACATATTTGTATTTCTGTCTAACCAAAAAATTGGAATCTTAAGACAATTTGTAAAAAGAGAAATGCAATGCCACTGCAATGACCAATTTTATATATTAAGGGTCCCTTAGAAGTCCTAACAAAAGATCTTTTTTAACCTCAAGTTATTATTACTAAATAATTCAAAGACAAAAAAAAATCTTCACTAGGTAAAAAAATACAACACAGTTGACAGTTTTATCTCCATAACATAGAAATATCACATAACAACTTATGTTCCGGTCACTCGCCATGTATGATTGCAGTAAATCAGTTGTTTCTACAAACTGCTGTATCGTTCCAGAAAAGTTGCAAATATACAGCTTGTGATATTCTGTGAGTAAATATCATCAAAGTAGTGTCATATACGGTTGGTAGCTTTTCTCCCATGCTATTTCACCATAGCTTGCAAGCAGCTTTGTCGTTTCCAGCGGTGGGCTTATTTTGTCTCTCCAACCTTGATTGGTAGCTCCTGATCTCATCAACACTTGCCCTCCATCTCTCGCAAGCAGCTTTTTCTTTTCCAGCCGTAGGCTTATTTTGCCTTTCTAGCCATGACTTGTACCTCCCGCTTTCCTCAACACTTGCCATCCATCTCTCGCAAGCAGCTTTGTCGTTTCCAGCGGTGGGCTTATTTTGTCTCTCCAACCTTGATTGGTAGCTCCTCATCTCCTCAACACTTGCCCTCCATCTCTCGCAAGCAGCTTTGTCATTTCCAGCCGTATGCTTATTTTGTCTCTCTAGCCATGACTTGTAGCTCCCGATCTCCTCAACACTTGCCCTCCATCTCTCGCAAGCAGCTTTGTCNACCACATATATACAGGTGTATTTCATTTTGATGCACATGCTTTATATTTATCGTAAACTGATGCTTTATTTTTATTTATCTTCAGTATTACAGTTTTAGGTTTAAATTCGTCAAACAACATACGTGTTATTGTCAATATTACCCATTGTTATTCTGCGGTTGTCCTTAAATGACTTGATTTGTATGAATTCAACTCCATAATGTGATTTCTGAAGCAATCTTGTCCAGCAAATGTTAACGCACTCCAAGACGTATAGTTGTCAATAACTCTACTTTGAGTTGGTGAACCGACATATATAATGGATGGTGTTTTGTGATTTCAGATGAATGTCTTGTATTTTATATGCATATAATAGTAGTAGAACAAAAAGAGAAATGCCATGTAATCAGGCGTTCTCCCTGCCTTCTCAAGAACACATGTATCATAGAGTAAAATATCAGGGATTTTGCTGACGAGACCTAGGGAATGAATAAACGTTATCACCAGTTCGTGGTCATCGTCGCAGTTTGTATTGCCACAACACTGTGTTTTGTACTCGCTATACTGATCGGGAGAAAGTTTTAATTCAGACATATCTTTGGTAAACAAATTTTCCACAAAACTGCTTACATGCTTTAAACATTGTAACCAGGTAGTCATCATAGATTTCATGGGATTCGTGTCCAATTCTAGCCTTTTGAACGCNAAACTTGTTTGGTTTAACCGACGAGAGAATTTACCTACTAATAAAACATTTGAGTAATGCTCTGTTCTACCTTGTAAACGATCTCCACATTATACATAGGGACATCAAACCAGCAAATATACTATATAATCAACAAAAAAACGTATTTATTTTAACTGACTTTGGTTTAGCCACTCAATTCTGCACAGAAACATTAACGTATAAAGGGTTTTTGTGTNTACCAGCAGCATTGCTAGGGGCATAAAACATTGTTCTTTTTCGGTTTGCGATATGTTTTAGAATATGAGTTTTTCCCGAACCAGCGTGTCCAACTATAGCTACCAGCTTGTGTGGGAATGACAAAACAGCTGAACTTGAAGTTGTTCTGATGTCATGATCTTAAGCCAATTCGGGAAAATGTTTGATTAGCCCTGTAATATTGTGGTTTGAATCGCATGTTAAGAAGCTGAGAATTTCATTGATATTACCTATGTCTCGCACGCTGTAATACAACATGGTAAATGAGTTATTAGTGCGACATGAGTCCTAAGACGTTAAGNAAGCTGAGAATTTCATTGATAATACCTATGTCTCGCACGCTGTAATACAACATGGTAAATGTGTCATTAGTGCGACATCAGTCCTAAGACGTTAGGGTTTGAGTTATGTATTATTTTTTATGTATTTGAACGTTCAACATTCAATATTTTTGAAAATCATGTCTTTTTCTTTTCGTGAACGCTTTCAATTTCTTGCGGTGAAAAGGAAAGCGAGAACAAAGCGCCTAAAGCGCCATCTCAGAGCTAATTACCTAAAGACACGTTTTGGTACGACAACCGATGATATAGGCTCTCAATGCGCTGATGATTTCATCCGAATACTAAGACGGGTAAGTAAACCATCATCACCAACAGATTGTGTCGTAAGCGTTTTACAGAAGAAGCGTGAATACATGACACAATATTTAGCGAGACGACAACTTGTCAATAATATATCTAAAGTCATGAAATTGTGACAAAGCGTTTCTTCTCTTACAAAAAGAATGTGGTGCTTAGCAAAACGGCCCCGTGGGTTAACGATATGCCGCTAAAAGCAAATCTGAACGATCAAATATTTTTTGGACATAATACATTGACCAAAAATACGAATCTATTGCAATGCCTATATGCTAATACATTCAAAAGTCTTATTCAAGATTATGAGGTACTCGATGGAGAAAGCTATCCATTCAAGGTGGCTTGTGCTTTGAACAAACTAGTTTATTGCACTAACGCGATTGACTGGGGCGAGTTTAACTCATTGAATTTTGTGTTAAGTATCTACAAAAAAAAAAGAAATATACGTTTGAACAAATAACGGAGAAACCAACAAAGGGCGATGCATTACCATCACCAGATCCAGCAATACTACAATGTCAAAAGAATGACGTTATATGAGGTGCTGTTTTAAAGTTTAACATGTTGAATCTAATTGAATTCATCGCAAGTGTANCGTGAAGGCTTTCAAGCAAATAGTTGCTGTGATCGCAAAGTCTGCAAAAAACGTATGGCTCAACTACAGCTGGAGAAAGAGCAAGCAGTGAAAGACTCGCGAACTTGTATAGTTTGCCGCAATGAAGAGAAAACCTGTGCGGTAACACCATGCTGGCACTTGTTTTGCGTAAACTGTTGTTGGCGCATGCATATGCACGGGAACAAATGCGCTGTGTGTAGAACGGAACTGTGCGGTTCGCAGCCGATTCATTGGACCGATTAGAAGTTATGACTTTGAGTGTTTTTATATTATCGATAAATAAACCGTTGAAATGCATTTTATGTGTTCGTTGTGAGTTTGATTGTACAGTATATTTGCGTTAGGTAGTTTTTGATGGAGTGAAATACTCGATTAGACATTATCTGACAAAATGCTCACTTGTTACAATGCTTTGAACATGAATTAATCTCTTGCTTTTTTGTCTTATTGCATGAACAAAACAAACACACAAGTTGACCGTTATTATTCTTTATTTACAACATACAACATACTACACTTATGTCATGACATTTTCTTCTCTGCGCTTTCGACTCAGACTACGACTGAACACCNTTAATATTCTTTATTTACAACATACAAGATACATGTACAACACTTATGTCATCACATTTTCTTCTCTGCGCTTTCGACTCAGATTACGACTGAACACCTTTGTAAAGTTTCTCTTCCTAGGCCTTGAACGTTTTTCATCGTTTTCACTAAGTTCGTTGACAGACTTCGGTTGAAGGTTTTCTTTTGACTCGTTTTCTCTTCTGAGCAATTCGTTATCATACGCGGTTTTGTTGTGAAATGTAAGAAGTTGTGGAATNTGTGCGATATGTTGTAGAACAAAATCATATCACCATACTGATCAAGCAATCGCGGTGGGGCATACAGTTGTTTGTCTGGTGGAGGAAGAATTTTATAACCTTCTGTTACATCGAGCAAAACTCCGCTATTTTGTTTAAAATGGTTTTTTATAGTTTGATAGAGAAAACGTGTGTTTGAATTGTCCAATACACGATCCACTTCTTGCTGTACTTGTTGCAGTGATAGGCGCTGAACAAATTGTTTTCCAGTGCATGAATCTGTGTGAGTTCGCAAATAAGCACTAGTTTCGTGAATTAGAACTAATGCAAATAATCGCATTATAGAGCTGCTATCCGATAAAATTGTATCTATTCGAATACTCACGTTTGTTTTAACAAAGTGAAGCGTAAACGTGTTTTTGGCATGGTCGATATTGCTTAATACAAGTCGCTCGTTAGGATTTGCGAACACAAAATGCTTTGACCGAAATTTGTTAATCGGAACTGAAATGCGAAAAGTCATGTTGTCGTTTCATAATCAAAACTGTAAACGTTTTTATGAAATAAACAAAATCGTGAAAAAATGCCCATTTGCTTGTTGGATAGCATGGAAGAAACATGGTCCTTGCATGAAACGGTGTTGTTTCGAAACAGTTTTGAAACTCAATGTGAAGAGATTTTTGATCACATACTGAGCAGTTACGGCAAACCACGCACTAAACTAATCGATCGTGTGGTGAAAAGTATACTTGTATTTTTCATCAACTCGTTTTTAGCGATGAATTGCATTTCAGGATACAACGAAACTAACATCAATAGGCTTTTGGTCAACTATTTACCAACAGCTACCATAAATCAAAATATCGTTTATCCAGTTGTCACAAAATTCAACAACTTGTATTGGGCATTATCGCACGCAGCAATATGGGATTCATACGATATCTTTATGTCTATTCTGAATAAAGATGTCACATTTAGTACAGTTACCACCGCCGATATAACCGCTACTATCATTTTTATGGTTTCGGTCGGCATGGTTAGAATCAACCCGGTCTATTTTGTCAATTGCATTCAAGGTAATCCGTTTTACATCCAGGAAATTATAAGTCAATACTGGTTTCGAAAAGGCCTTCGATACATAGAGTTACACGAAGAGAAACGATTCAAGCCAGTTGATCGAATGGAAAATCGTAAAATTGAATATATGAAGATGTGTTCAACTATTGAGCTTTAACCATGCTAGCCAAATTACTCTTCAGCTAAGAACTCAATGAAACGTACAAAGATATTGCAAACATCTACCACAAGTACTGGTCGGAAACCGATAATGTGAAGCGAATATTTAGAACACCGATAACAACGTGTTCTGTGTGTTCAACGTACAACAGTAATGCAGTATCAGTGTTGGGACTTTACTTCGATGCAATGCCTTATCACTCAGTTACAGTGTTAGATGCTGCTGTGTTAACAATAATGACCATACTACACAAAGATCAGCTACTAAGCAATAACGAAGCAGCAATGCACATCATAAGTACTTTGGATCCTGACACAATCAAAAACCACTATTTCATCAACGTGTGTGGACAGCGAGANATACCGTGTAGTCCGTTTAGTATCATTCCATAAAAGTGAAATATGAATACCACGTAAAACTTCAGTTTATAAAATTGAAGCATTGGATGTGTATTGAACAACCCGTAAAGCAAAAACACGAATGCATAAAACGTAATCGACAAATTGTTTTTATATACAAGACTTTCATTGAACTGCATATAATCATCCATGTTTTTACAGTAATACATGCATATCATACAATGGTTTGTGATTATATACTTGTTTTACGCGTAGTACGCTGCAAAATGTTCGGCAAAAACTGGAAAAGATACAATAAAAAACTTTGACGTTTCGTTTTTCTGTTTAGGTATTTGCACTCGATGCAGGTTGTTTGTAGCTCGACGCTCAGCAAATATTTGACAGTCGGTGATTTCATAGTGGTAGATTTCTGTTGATTTTGCTGAGCAGTGAACAGTAACGAGTGCTTGTGTTTGTCTTACCGCATCTGTTTTCAGCGATAATTTATAGTTCTCTATTTCGTACAAAATACACCCTTGTTCTACAAATGTAAATGTGTATTGTTCTGGAGGGATAGTTCGCCATGGGGATATCGATGTAGGACTATCAGATATCTTTAAAACTTCTGCAACTGTTCGATCAGTTTCGTTGGAAATAAATAGCATGGTTGTTTTATCCGACGTAATTGCTATTCTAGGATTTGACACCCCCAACGGAATGTCATTATTAGTAACAACTCCGGTATGATTGTTAATCAATTGCACTTCTCCTAAAGTGTGTTTGTCTTTAATGAAATACAATNAAGTTCCAAGAGATCTTTTTCTTTATCCATCACTGTGTTTATTTGCGTATTGACCGTTTTAAGCAACTGTTGATTGGATTTGATTGCCTTTGAATATTGCTCAATGGCAGTGCAAAGATATTTGTTGTGTGCGACGGATAACTTTTTCATACCATAAGCCATTTCAAGTTTTTTGTGAACAGTCTCGTAATGCATTTGTTGAATATCGTGTGCGAACAGGTTTGACAATAATTTATCATCTATTAGAGCCTTGCATTTAGCTTCATTAACACGTGTTTGTAGTTTCATACTTAAAAACTCTCTAGATTGCCGTGTATTCATGGTCAAAACTAACCGTCTGTCAAAAATAGGTGCNATGACTGGACATCATATTTTGTAATTACAATCCAAACTATATTTAATTTTTTGGAACGATTAGTTCTTTGTTGAGATGTTAACCCATTTTAGTTGGGATACGGTTTCATTTGTATCGCCCCGATATCAGTTTATTAAAAATATTCGTATGTAAGCAAACAAATTTTTTCATTGTTTTGTATTGTTCAACCATGAAACACAAACCAGAGCATTTGACATTATGGGATGCTGCAAACGTCCGAAAACCCAAAAGTATGTGGTATTGGTGGCAGTCTATACGCAGAAAAGATTTGGTAAATCATGAAAAAACTGATTGCGATGTGATTCAATTGCTACAGTCTGCAAGTGTAAAAAAGCAAAAGACACAGTCCGATAAATTTCTTACGTCGTTCTCGGTTGGACTTCGTTCTACTAAACATCAAAAACGAGTCCTCAACGAAATGCTTTGCGTTTCAAATTATACATACAATTGGTGCTTGTGGTTAGTAAACGATAAAGGATTAAGACCACACCTATTCGAGCTACAGAAAATTGTTTGTAAAACAAATGCAGGCGATGTTGACCCGCAATACAGGATTGAAAAAGATGAATGGTTTTTCAACAACAAAATGTCAACTATAAAACTTACATCATGCAAGAACTTTTGTACTTCCTACAAATCGGCCAAGTCACTTAAATCAAAACTAAAGCGACCGATGCTTGTATCGAATATTGTTCAAGGTTCATTTTGTGTTCAAAAACTGTTCATACGCCATCTTTCAGACAAAGATGATTCTACCGATAATACCAACATGCGACACAGATACATATGTATGATGCCCGACAATTTTGAAAACTGTTAAACCTAAAGAAAGATTCCTGAAACTTGCTTAACCGATAACAAAAATACCGCCTATTGATCATGATGTTAAAATTGTCAAGCGTACTGATGGCATGTTTCTACACGAAGAAATACATCAAACGATACGATAGATAAACGTGTGTGTGGTATAGATCCTGGCGGGAGGACGTTTGCTACAGTGTATGATCCAATTGATTGTAGTGTTTTTCAATTTGGTATTGAAGAAGACAAGCAGTATGTGATTAGTAAACTCCACAATAAAATTGATCNTGTTGACAAGCTTGACCTCGCTTGATGTAATTACTAACAGAATTATATTAAATTAGAACTGCCTTGACTTTTCAGATTAATGGATAACTGAATTTGGAGTATGAAACTTAGTGCACGTTTGATAGCTGACGTGTTCGGACTTATTTTCTTTCAAGTACGGGCCCATTGAGGGCGTCCAGCCCTTATGCATCGTTGTTTGACTAGAATATTTTGCGGACTTGAAAGTGTTGTGTTCACTTACACAATAAATCTAAATTGACAGTTCTTCAAATTGTGTACGTCTGTATTCCATAGACTAACGCTACAACGGCTTCGTTGAAGCCAATAGCTTCACCGAGGCAAGGGTCTGCTTCATTGAAGCCAGAAGCCTCATTTAGGCAGTGGGCGGCTTTATGAAGCCAAGAGCTTCACTGAGGCATTAAAGCAAGAAACAAATTGAGATATACGTCCGTGCCGTTGAAGCCAGAAGCCTCACTGATGCATAGGTTGGCTTCAATGAAGCAAAGAGCATATGAGACGGTAAGTTTGTTGTCGTTGAAGCGCAAAATCGTCTCAATACGTTGCACTGTAAATATGTAAGGCACCTTGATTTGTTTTAGTTTACTTATCACATGGCATGGAACCTGTGGGAAATTCACACATAGCGCTCGATGGCTGTCTCAGGAATCCAAACATGCGGCAGGTAAGATTTCACATGGAAGATCAAGGTGCTCTGTATAGTTACTAGTGTCCACTGCACACCTTTTTTAAACACCACCTCCAGAAAAAAGCCTATTAGCCATGAATATACATTTTATGGAAAAATAAAGGTCAATCGGGTAATTTAAAGGGAATTGTTCACCGTTTGGTATAATGAATTCATAGATAAAAAAGAATATATAATATATTACTAATAATCATCAATAGAAAACGGGACAATAATATAGCGTTTGTAATGTTTTCATCGAGAGGTAAGCAAACACCTGTATTGTCGACATACTAAACTATCATCCAATTCAATAGTTGCGTCGTGTAGAAGCGCGTTAACTTTAAACGTCCCCATGGGTTCCAGCGCCATGGCAGATACATTTTTTTAATGTATCTTTTAATGTTGTATTAAAATTATTCAAAACTATTCAAACTTGTACAGTTTTGTAAGTAAATAGATTTCATGAATTCTTCAATATTACATGTGAACATGTTCTTTAGTGATATTTTGATAATAAAATAACTTTCTGGGGGAACTAGACCACTACAAAGTCCCTCAAACCATGAACAATTATGGCCGAATTATGAAACTGATCTAGAACCGCATGAGACAATCCACATAACGTTTTAAAATATTAAGATATATTTAAAAATGAGATCGGCAAAGTGGTATCACGAGATAAATTGTATATAGGCCTATTGACATTTTGCAGGGATTTAAACATCTAATATATTAAATAGAGGGATCTACGTATAGTATGTGTACCGCTATCGATATTACCGCACACGTGTAGCTCTATCCGACTGTTGATTATGAAAATTGGCATTCACTGTGTCTACATTTAAACGGACATTACAAACCTGTTTTCTCGGGTGCATACAATGGGTGTCCACACCTTCTTTATCTATATTGGCTGCGCTAAAAGCTGCGTTTTCCTTTTATGTCTTTATTAGCTGCGCTAAAGCGGCGTTTTATACACACCCGCACACAATCTGGTGTTTGCAGTCTCTAAAAAGTGCTTTGGGCGTTTTGTTGACTACATGTCTCGAAGTATGTCATGGAATTCGATATTCTTAAAAACAATCATAACAAGTCACTAAATGACCATAGCAAAGAAGTTAAAAGAGTCAGAATGCAGGCTATGCCAAATTTGTTTAATTTAAACCCAAATTGTTAAATCAATTTATAATTTTAAGGCATTTTCGTTTCGCCTTGAGGACGGTTCGCCCACAGAAGTCTCGCTCCACACAATTCGCCTCAAAACATCTATCGTCTCAGGACCTTTTTGTAAACTCCTGTAAACAGATAGTTTATATATGTTTGTTCTTTATGTTATGATAGCAGGACACATTTGCCGATCTTTTGCTTGTTATTGTTTTTTTGTTATAAATAAATGATAATCTAATGATTCCAAACATTAAAATGTTTTGGATTTTGACATTTTTTGTTGCACAGTCAACATGGAATAAAAAGATGCAGCATGAATCACCCTACTATTTAACAGGTCAATCAATAAACTCAAAGCACATGATTTCCGTTAAAGAAATAAACGCCTTTTTCTATATTTTAAGGGTTACCCACATATTGCTAAGATATATTGACACGTTGCAAACTTAGTTTGTTCTTATTTTCTAATTTCTTGGTTTTATTTTGATAAGTTTAAGTGATCTTTTCTTAAAAAAGAGATCTACAATAATAATTAATTGTGGATGGTGAAGATTAATTTATGTAGAGCATTTACAACTTTGTATATTAACGTCTGTCACAAAACTTTTCAGGGCTATTTCTGAGAAACTATATAAGATATTAACTTGAAAATTCATGGGTTTATAGATATCAATGAGGAAATGTGCCATGCACAAGAACCAATACCGTAGGCTTTCTTATATAAGAGTGATTGCCCTTTGTTGTTTTTGTATGATGAAACTTTTCAGGGCTATATCTCAGATAGGATGCAAGATTTCAACATGAAACTACATGGGTGTGTAGAAATCAATAGGAAGAAGTGCCATATACAAGAACCATAACCNCAATTCTGAGTTTTCATCATACCCAAAGTGAAATAAATGAGTATACGCTCCAATCACAGAATGACTTTGAAAACATTGACTCAGTACTCAAACAAAACGAGTATATGCTATTTATTGAGTCTGAACGAACAAAAACATATCCTGAAACAAACGATGGCAGTTTGAATTACATACGAGGCATTCTAATCAAGAACAAGATTTTTGTTTACGACTACGAGAAAATGATGTGTGCACTGAACATCGCTATTAGCATTATTGACAAGCAGACATCTACACTATTACAGGACGAAACGATAAAGGAATTACACAATGCAAAACAACAGTTGGAAAAAAAGGCTTCTGAGTTAAAATGTTGTTTGTGTGTCACCAACTGGCAGAACTGTTTGCTTTCGACATGTTTTCATTTGTCTATGTGTCGTTCTTGTACCATAACTAATAGAGAATACAATCGATATTCATGTCCAATATGTCGAACACTAAGTCCATTCATCATTACCGATCTTGATTTGTAACGATCGAAAATGCATAAATGTTCACATCTACTTGATTAAAACATTGTGTTCTAAACAAAGACTCCGTTTTTTTTTCCCACGTCCCACGACATTTGTCGTCTTGGTAATATACATCCAAAGTGTCGCCTACCGCGAAAACATCGTTTCCACATCTAGAGCTATCAGCACACATTATGCACGCAAACGACCACTTTGGTTCAAATCTTGTACATTTACCACCGTTGTACTCGTATAAAGCCGTACTATAATGAAAATTATCTGCCGCATATTGTTGTCTATTTCGAATTCTACGCATTTGAATATCTACGCAGTGTACATCACCGCATATTTTGGATTCGGTTAATGCTGATAAACTGCAATGGTCTATCGAATTAAAGTTTCCAAATTGTTGAACGTTTCTAGTTCGCGTCTTAAAACCAATGTCACAAGATTTACTAGTTGAACAAGAACTCCAAGAGGTCCACTGATCGTATAAACAAGGTTCGGATTCCGATCTCAAGCAATACTGCTTATAATCGCTACAACAATCACCGCGAACAAAACATGCTCGATCGCAGTAACACTTTGGATGGGTTTGCGAAGAACAAAGGGAATACTCGAACTCGTGAGGGCAGCAACTCTTTTGTTTCGCACATGATGCTAAACAGCAGGGGAAAACAAACAAAATAGCAAATATTGGTTTCATGGCTAACACGATTTATTCAGCACGTATTAAAACATTCATACATTAATAGCTAAATACATATTTCATCAGTTATTTGGTTTTGATTGTGTTATACATATCTGTTGAGCTGTTGTATAAATGCGATGCTTGTTCTTGGAAATCATAGATTTCGTGGAATATATCGGAACATATTCCGTGCATTCTATCGTTATCATCACAGTTATGCAAATATTCATCTAACGCTTTCAGTGCGTAAGCAAGATGTTGATACATAATCAAGGCATGGTTCGCTATTACATCGCCAGCCGTAAAAACAACAATTTTGTTTTGAGATGTGGTATCAATTTCATGCTCGACCATTGGGAATAACTGTGATAGAACCGAGCTAGAATCTTCTTGTATTTCACTAGCCATTGTTGAGTTTGGCAATTTTATGTATGCCACATACACATATACATTTTTTGGAGCGAACGTTGTCAAAATTCGGTCTGAAGTTCACTGCAAGAGTTATAACGGCGTCTCATATTACCGTATTGTTGGAAGCTAGGTGGTGGCATATTTTGATAACTTTGGTAATGCGTCTCGTCATCGTCAGACATAAGTTTTTTCTTCATAAATAGGTATCCGAAAAATGCCAAAACAGCTACGGCTGCTATAGGCAACAACATCTGCATAAACCCACCGCTTACAAAACCTGCCGCAGAACCTAGAGCTTGGTCTAATGACCCTAGCGTTTTTCCAACTAGTCCACCAGCATTGTCTATAGCATGTCCTATGACACCAACTCCAACATCGGTTAAGATTTTTAAGTCATTACCTATTTCATTCATGGCATCCTTAAACCAATTTGCACCGCCACCTGACTTTGATTCAAACCCTTGTGTTAAAGATGTCAGAACACGATCGTTAAAGCGCTCTTCATTCGCATAAGCAATAAGATCTTCTAAACTAGATATNTAACATAATTTTGAAAACTAAAGTGCATCTCAGATTGTGCAATAGCAAACACTTCAGTGCCTTCAGCGCTTTGATATTATCTTGTTGCAATAAATTATCAATTCATTCATTCAAACATGAAATAACAAATAAATTTTGTCCAGGTGTTAACATATGCAAATTATAAATATAGGATGTACATGGTTAGCATGCCAGGATATTATTCAGTATATTTTGTAGTTGTATTCACATCATTAGGAGGCCTGTTGATCAAAGCCAGTTAAGGTAAAAGTCTGTTAAATTCAGACCCAAATAAAGTTAATTTTAAAAGCAATGTTAATATAAAAAATGTTCAATTTGTTTGTTCAAACAAATTTGTTTACAAGTAACACACATATAAAAGGGGGGAAAATAAAGTCACATTAATTCATTGATACAAAAAATAACAGCTGTGCAAATTAACTGGCCATTTAAGTGTTGAGCAATTGGGCCCTGCGGTTTTACTTCAGCAAAATCTTTTAACCAAAGTTTCTGTATGAAACTCATTTCTGTGTGTTCAGAAAACTTCAAAATACTGAACATTCTCAAATTTATATTTACCAATGTAAGACACAGATAAATAACACATCCTGCAACTTCAGGACTTGTCTGCTTACAAGAATTGAGCCACACTCTGGGGAAATTGGGCTTCATGCATGTTATGTAAAGATGTGCCACAGGCTTATCAGGAAGACTCTTTCCACTTTTATGGAATTTTTGGTTTTAAAAAGTCTTGTCTAAACAAAAAGCCAGTCTAGACAGAAGGTCTTGTCCCTGATTAGTCTGTGGTGATTTGTAATACAAGCCCAAGGCTCTTAGTTTTGTGGAAAATTCACAGAACACATTTGTTAAAGGTTAACAAGAAATATCTTTAAAAAGATATACAGTGTTGATTGTGGTCGGTATTTATGAACGATTAAAAGTTATATTTATGAAATAAAAAATAGCGAATGCCTTTTTTATGTTCTTATCTGCATCACACGCAAATAAATTACATGGTATTGCGCCAGATTGCGTGGCTTATTTCGCTTTATTAGATATTATTACTAAGATATCTATANAGTATTTCCCTTATCAGTGAACTTTTCGTGTGAAAAAAGAAGGCTAATGAATCTATTTTCCCTATTTCATAAAAACGCAGATAAAATTCCCAATTCCAAAGCCATGGGCTATCTTCCCAAAAAGTGGGGAAAAAAAAACCTGTCTTAAAGAATGCAAAACTTGATGATCATGTCATAAAAAAGAATAGTATGCAGTTTACATGTGAAATCAGGTCAAAAGTGAGCTACACCCAGTTTCACATTTTTAGGTTATTATAACTATTTTAACTTTTTCAGTGCTGGAACTGAATTTTGAAGGCCTTTGCAAACAGTTTGGATCCAGATGAGACGCTACAGAACGTGGCGTCTCATCAGGATCCAAACTGTTTGCTATTCTCATAGTATTCTTTGAAAAAAAATAGAAGAAAATGCTAATTTTAGAAATTCAGCAGACAATATTTTAGCAGACGACAAATTTCCCAGCATGCAAAGGGTTAACAGCGAAACCCCTGAGGGGTACAATGTACATTTTCTCATTTCCTGTCGCTCAGATTTGCTTGACAATATTTAAGTCGAGACAAAACCAATTATTCCATGTGCAGTGTAGATTTAACACCATATTTTGGATATTTTGTACATTGTGGAGAAAGTAAATAATAAATATTCCAAAATTTAAACATACTGTTGATTTACCCCAATGACAAATACTTATCTGGAGCAGTAGGTTAAGCATCACTATTATCTGGAGCAATAGGTTAAGCATCACTATTATCTGGAGCAATAGGTTAAGCATCACTATTATCTGGAACAATAGGTTAAGCATCACTATTATCTGGAGCAATAGGTTCAGCATCACTATTATCTGGAGCAATAGGTTAAGTTTTACTATTTCTATTGGTCAGGTACTGGGCCAATCACGACAACACATTCCTCTACATGTTGATGGAGTACGTGCCGGGTGGCGAGGTGTTCTCGTATCTCCGTAACTATGGACGCTTCTCCAACTCCATGGCCAACTTCTACGCCAGCGAGATCGTGTCAGCATTGGAATACCTCCACTCGCGCTCAATAGTGTATCGAGACTTGAAACCAGAGAACTTGTTGTTAGATCGAGATGGACATTTGAAAATTACGGATTTCGGATTTGCCAAGAAGTTGTTAGACAGGTAGGTTTTTAAAGGATTTCTTTTAAGTAACAATAAACATGATATTTTTGTTTAATTCACTTTTTTTCAGCAATATTAGTTACAACTTGAATAAAAAAAACAACATTTTTGTTACAATTTTGTTATCCCCACACTTTTTGAAAAAAAAGGTGGGGATATTGTGGTTATCTCCGCCGTCCGTCCGTCTGTCGGTCTGTCCGTCCGTCCTGGCCAATATCTCCTCCTACANAATATCACGGGGAACGAGGAATCATCGTTTTCGCAGTACTTCATTTTCAACGCATTGGATTCTTTTGCTCTATATTGAAATGCAGCAATACCCCACGCGTCAACGAACAACAATGGTTCATGTACTGTTAAGTTGTGATGGAACGAGAATCGTTTTACTTTTTTCTGGGTAATTTCTGGTTGATCATAGTGAATTTCGTGATCAGCAGTCGCCAATATTTCACAACCATCAACATTGATATACGGACTTATGATACCGACTCGTTCTTTCGACGCGGTTTGCATAAGCATAAGACGTATTTTCTTTTGTTTGTCACTTTCTGCACCTTCGTTTATCAGCCTATATTTGCTTTCAATATTCGTTTTACAGACATACAAATTCCCTTTTAAGTCAGTATTTGGATTGTATCCAGCTTCAATAAATGGCTGAAAGTTTGGGTCTAATTTATTGACATACCAATAACCTACAATATGAACTAAATGTGGTACATCGCCGTATGCAACATTGCAACAATATAACAGCTAACAAGATAATCATACTTGTATAAATGTGTTTATTATTTGTACATTGCATGTTAATACAAAAAAGTTGATTCAGAAATCGTTAACACGTTTCAATAAGAAAACAACTTCTCTGAACAACGCGTAAGCAAAGTCTCTCAGCAATAGATGTTCGACTTCACAATGAATCGATTAAACTAAAAATCGTTGAAATGTTTTTGTGTTATGAGCATCCAGTCCTTGCTGGGAATGTTGCCGCGAGTTAGAACCGATTGAAGTTGACTATCTTTCTCAACCATCGGTTCGATTCCAAATCTAAATCTAAATATTTCTTCAAATTTTGTCGTTTGATTGGAGTTTGGCTTTTTGACAAGTTGTACAAGCGTTTGACAGTAGTCTGGATTGTAAATATTTTCCAACATCGTACGGTTCTCGTTGTTCTTGCTTGTCCTTAGTCTTGTCCTCAGATTTTTTCAGTTTTGTTTCATTTTGTTTTGTTCGTTTGCTCACTGACTAATGAAAGTGTCTCATGACCAACGCCTAACGATTTTCTTGCTGCTTCGTGATCTTTTTCGCGCGACATGGTTGGCTGTTTTTATTTGTATATATGGACATACACAAAATGTATATATGCGTTTATACTTTTTTCCATAATCAATGGATCAATTGCAACAGCTTAATACCACCTTTTTAGATCAGTATCTAATTTCGTATAACAGTGAACTGAATGCTTTGAATACTAAATCCTGCCAATCTTTCAATTCGTTGAACGATAAATTTTACTCTTCTATCGGCAACAATGATGAAAGTATGTCAACATTTGC
Organism: Dreissena rostriformis; assembly: GCA_007657795.1. Lineage (NCBI taxonomy): Eukaryota > Metazoa > Mollusca > Bivalvia > Myida > Dreissenidae > Dreissena > Dreissena rostriformis. The sequence goes on along the minus strand of VMBQ01007456.1, from coordinate 29,800 downwards.
CATGAATCTTGTCAAGCAAAGCAATGATTACGTCTTTGACAAACAGTTTGTAAATCCATATTTCGTACAACAAAACACGACAGCAACCCTTCTTGAAACAATCAATAATGAGGATAAAATCCAGTGTCATATTGAAGATGATACTGGTGGACAGGATTCGTTCGTTAATGTAAAGCGAAAAATGAAAAACTTCATGAGTGCTCAAAAATCAGTTCGTGATCATGAAAAGGAGAAACAATTTCGCGAAGCAATTCAAGAGTACGCATGGCTTTATGCTCCAAAACTCATATCTCCATTTATTAAGATTTTTTTACATCAATGTTTTGTTACTGAAAACGTGTTACAGAATTTCGCAAAGACTATTGTAGAGTTAGGACATGAAATTAGCCTTGATTCCTACAACACATCAGATTGTTTGTTCGGTTTTACAATCAACTATTGCTTGAATGATAANCTCCATTTATTAAGAATTTTTTACATCAATGTTTTGTTACTGAAAACGTGTTACAGAATTTCGCAAAGACTATTGTAGAGTTAGGACAGGAAATTAGCCTTGATTCCTACAACACATCGGATTGTTTGTTCGGTTTTACAATCAACTATTGCTTGAATAATAAGCAGAAGCTACACTATTTAAACCTTTTGTTTTTACCAGGAGTGTATGGTTTACCAAAACGTCTTAATACGAGTTATGCGTTAAATAAGTTTATGGAACAGTTTTACTACAAAAATGAATCCATCCTAAACGGAAGTGACACCATTCTGAGTTTGTTTTACAATGGGAGGCGGAAAACTACAACGGGCGAGGCATGGTATGTGGCTGACTTTGTAAAGCATTGTGTCAGTAGTATAGGCGAGATAGCAAGCGACGATATTATTCCACGTTTGCAAAAAATACAAACTTTGACAATACTGTTTTTAATTCTCAAACAACGATATCCGAACTTATCAATCAAACGTGCAGAGCGTGTAATCGTGTCTTCGATTACTGGAGAATATATTTTGAAAGCAAACACTCTATACTTCTACGAACGACAAGCCTTATGGTGTTTGTATCTTGAACAAAACAACAAACCAATGTATAGTAAACGAATTTTGGATTTATTCAATCATTTGATAGCAATTTCGCAAAACGAATAACCATTGCTTGATTTTGNAGCCAGATTTGTTGTCTAAAAACAGTGGGCGTACTTTAAGGAAGATGTCATTAACTGGATGTTTTTCAAAGTCCGATTGTTCGTGAAATAATATGCACCGCAACAGATACATCAGTCCTTCAGAGAGTAGTACGTTGGTAAATCCTTTATCGATATTTGCTGTAATTTTGTAGACGTTGCGAATTTCAGATTCAATACTGTTTGCTTGCATTACAGTTTCGGGACCATNACAGTGGGCGTACTTTAAGGAAGATGTCATTAACTGGATGTTTTTCAAAGTCCGATTGTTCGTGCAATAATATGCACCGCAACAGATACATCAGTCCTTCAGAGAGTAGTACGTTGGTAAATCCTTTATCGAGATTTGCTGTAATTTTGTAGACGTTGCGAATTTCAGATTCAATGCTGTTTGCTTGCATTACAGTTTCAGGACCATCTTCTAACTCCTGGTAAAATTGATCGCACATGTTAAGCCAATTATCCAATTGTAAACATATAGTCTCTATGACTTTTTCAGCCTTTTCGTCTATGTTGGCGTCCGTCGTTTTGTCGTTATCGACACACAAACTTAAATCNTTTTTTTACGTTTCGAATGTTGCACATATCTGATGTTCTTTGTGTGTTGAGTTTTCTCTGTGGGTTGAAGCCAGCGTGTACAAGTACCAGTTTCAGCTTGTTCGAATATCCAGCAATGATACTCTCCGTCAGAATATACATTAGAATCATTAAATTTTCACAGTTGTTTTTGTCTGATTGATATTCTCTCAGAACACACTCATAGAACCAAATCCAGTCTGCTCGTAGCTTATCGTTCCATCCAAATCTGTACCATTCAATAAGCTAATAAATCATTCTTACTATTTTGAAATGTTGATTTGTTTGTTTTTGCGCTTAGCATAGAGTAGAATTCCTTGTTTTGGGATAATATTCTCAGCTACTTCCAAAAACAGATGAATGTGTTCGTAGACAAATTTGACTTCATTGTTACCCAATAANGTAAAAAACATACACGTTGATAGTGAATGAGTTATCCAGCTTACATTTTCGTACAGTGCTCCACAGATTTCGTTAAACGGATTATTGTATTGATTTGCGCAAACAAGTATTGGTTTGCCACTCGATAATTCCTTCCTAACAATGTTTCGACTATTCAACGCCGACCCAACATCAAGCAACATCAAAAGCTGAAACAATATTTTCTTTCTTATCGTCTCTTCATAACTCGGATCGCTCAATATTGGTGATGCCGTGAAATTGTCATCTAGTTCAAGACTTCTTGACAAATACAGTTTTAGTGCAGATACACAATAGTTTTTAACACTGTCCTCTTTTGAACAGGAAATCGATTTTAGCTGGTCTTTAAACAAGAATTTCATGTTTGCTATATAGTCAGTTACTTGCCCACTAGGATCATAACCAACGAAAAACTGCATCATTGTTAATAGTTCTCTTTGAATGGCTTNGTTATAACCACCAAACCGGTATAGACATGGCTGTGTACTACTTCTATTTTGTACCAATTAAAGATAAGCACATTGAAGTCATTGATGACCCATCGCTCAATGGCATACGCATGAATTTGCATTTGTTTCAGTCAATAAGAAAACATATCACGGAAGATGACCAATATATTCTCCTGAAAAGTATCGATGACTTACACATAACCTTTGACAAGACGAAATTTGTATCGAACCTCGAAAATTTTGCAACAAGTACACCCGAGGACGTTATGACTACGCTCCTTAAATGTTTTGAACTAAATGGTTCAACGTATGAAAAATATTTGGGAATCGCACAATATCCGTTGTTGGTCAATAAACCTCGAAGAAAGAAAGCAGTGTTACATTCGCCAAAAACAACATTGGATGTTCTAAATCACTGATTTTTGCATATATACCAATTCCTACACGTAAAACAGCTGACAGAAGAGTGTGAAAAAGCAAATTCTGTACTTAAAATCAATAATGTGCGTTATAAGCCAGCCATTAACTCGGTTGCTAGATTTGTGACTTGTTGTGCACATAACATCGTGATTGAAATTTCAACAAAACGATTTTATATATTAAAACATGACTGCCTTAAATCGAAATATAGTCGGGGAAAGTTTGACATATCAAGTCCTTCGCCAATTGTTAACATGAACTCGATATACGTATATTCCACTGATAGTGGTACCTTTTTTGTGAAACATCTGACTCAAATTGAGAAACTCAATCAGTCGATTCAAGTTTTCTATAAGATTGGATCGAAAGCAAACATAGATTCAAACAAAATATGTTCTATGGATGCAAGTTATGTATCAGCTGTGTTTGTTCGATCATACAGTTACGTGCCTCAGTACAACAAAGTCGAAAACACATTTTACTGGGTTCATCCAAAGTATAGCGTTGAGAGTTTTGAGGATAAACTAATTGCGATAGATAGCAACAGTGAACGTCAGCTGCTAAAAATGATTGTACCACCAAAATTTTGTAACGATATAGCAGCATTTTCAAAACCATGCACTGACATCAAAAATGCTGCTTTGTGTTCTTGTTATGAGCGTATTTGCTTGAAATGAAAAATAAAGTATTCAAAGATTTTCAATATGTTGTTGTTTATTTCACATATGTTACAGAAATCATGAGTCGCAAACGAAAAACACAACAAACAAACGAAACATCAGCCAAAACAGTAAAAACAAACGATGGTGATGTTCAACCCTCCAATGTATTGTATTGGTCGTTTTCACAACCCGCACTGTTGGGAAAAGGTGGTTTTGGCAATGTGCAAATTTGGTATCATCATACAAACGGGCAATTGTATGCTGGTAAAAGCTTCAAGAAACCGCAGGACTACCATGATGAATTAGCTCGAGTTAAATTGCTTGATCACGAAAACGTGATCAAATATGTTCACTCTTATGATGAGCAACAAGTCATTGTGTTTGACCTGTTCGCGTGCTCTCTTCATGAGCTTGTTACCAATTACACTGAAAACTTGTTTGGTTTAACCGACGAGAGAATTTACCTGCTAATAAAACATTTGAGTAATGCTCTGTTCTACCTTGTAAACGATCTTCACATTATACATAGGGACATCAAACCAGCAAATATACTATATAATCAACAAAAAAACATATTTATTTTAACTGACTTTGGTTTAGCCACTCAATTCTGCACAGAAACATTAACGTATAAAGGGTTTTTGTGTGGAACAAAAGAATTTATCCTTCCGCGATTGCTTGTTCAATGTGAAAACGTGGAAATCGAAGTACCTATTAGTTCAGAACTTTGGTCTGTGGCTATAACCGTTTTCTTTGCAGCTACCGGACATCTTCCGTTTCAAACAAAACTTCGAGACAAATGGATAAAACTTGCGGCTGACAAGCCTCGCGAATGTATTTCTATAACAAATGAGGGCGACTACCAATACGATATTGAAGGCTGCACGAGAATGTCAGAATCTTTCAAGGACGACGTTTTAAAACCACTCCTATTGTACACGATGTCTTGTGATTCAACATTTGAAGAATATTTTGCTAAAATTGAACATATATCTTTGCGTCGCAGAATGCGTCTTTTCGACCTATTATCGTTTAGAGACATTTGTTGTGACAACGATGAAATGAATGAGTTGTATTTACAACATTGTTTATTTGTTCACAAAGGACATATTGTGAGTAAAGAAACGTTTAAACACAAATCTTTCAGTGAAACCATATACTTTCTAAACATGTCCAAACCTGTCTCTGTTAACTTAGTTCGTAGTCTCAAACATCAATATTTTGGCAACTTACAAAAGTACTTTGTTGACCCTCCATCGAGATACAATATGAAGGAACTTGAATGCATTCTTGAAAACGTTATGATTGCATTCAAATGTGTTGCAAATCACACTAACAGTCTTTCAATGTTTTCGAAGTTATTCGTTAGCCAAGCTAATGACGCTAAACTTCATTTGCAGGTTATCGCATTTTCATTCAGTACGCTTATGTCAGAATTCTTTCGTATTTACGAGCCAAAACATGAGTTTCGAAATACTATAGGTGATTTGGCAAAACGAACTAAGATCGAAATTGATAAAGGCGTTTCAGATTTTGACTTAAATGACATTTTAACATCTGAATCGTTTTCAGCTTTTACTAAGAACGTTGAACTATTAAAACAATCCAAACTACAGGCAAATCGCAAAGAACATATTTCGCAAATTGTTAAAACTATGGATATTGCGATAGAATCTGTAAGTGACGATATCTTGAATCAACTCAAAACCTTTCAACTGTGGGTTCAAGAAACACAGACACACATAGTCAGTTTACAAAATTTAATAGCTAATACAGAATACGCATTCAAAAATGTCAATACACTACTCATCGATACTGTGATGTCAAACTAGTTTTGTTTCAAACTTCTTCTCCCTGTATATTCACTAAGAAACGAAAATTTAATAACTGTGTGCATAAATGTACCAATAAATAAAACAAGAGAAACAGGCTCTGGTCTTACTTTGTTAAATCGTTTGTAGTTTTCGATCATCCATGCCAAAAGTATTGTCAAAACAGTCAAATGTGGCATAATAAACGATTTGGTGAATCGTCTGTATTTAAAATCGAAATAACCTAGAATTATACAAAACACCACCATACCCATGCTGAGGAAGGTTAATTGTATAATTCCGTCAATGTTTGATATATAGGATATTGATCTGATTAAGTATGTACACATTAGAGCAAATATGTTAAAAATTTGTGCAAATAAATAGTTGCCTAAAATTTGATAGTTGATGTACATGAACCAAGGGTTTTGAACATTTTCGTCCTCATCTTCTGATTCTTCTCCGAACGAAGCTGATTCATTGATCGGATTATCATCATTAAGCATGATTTCGTAATCGTAGTAATCTTTGTGCTTGGCTTTCCAAAACAGCACCCATTGCATAATTTGAGAGAAACTTTTAAACGGATAGCCAGTAGCCATAGAGTAGATTCGCCTCAGGTAAAACCAGTAGGTCCAAAATATCGTTATAACAAAAATGCAGAACAATATCGTAAAAACACTTAGCTCCAGTGTCAATGACAGATTTATGACATTGTGGCGAACAACTATACCGTGTAGTCCGTTTAGTATCATTCCATAAAAGTGAAATATGAATACCACGTAAAACTTCAGTTTATAAAATTGAAGCATTGGTTGTGTATTGAACAACCCGTAAAGCAAAAACACGAATGCATAAAACGTAATCGACAAATTGTTTATATATACAAGACTTTCATTGAACTGCATATAATCATCCATGTTTTTACAGTAATACATGCATATCATACAATGGTTTGTGATTATATACTTGTTTTACGCGTAGTACGCTGCAAAATGTTCGGCAAAAACTGGAAAAGATACAATAAAAAACTTTGACGTTTCGTTTTTCTGTTTAGGTATTTGCACTCGATGCAGGTTGTTTGTAGCTCGACGCTCAGCAAATATTTGACAGTCGGTGATTTCATAGTGGTAGATTTCTGTTGATTTTGCTGAGCAGTGAACAGTAACGAGTGCTTGTGTTTGTCTTACCGCATCTGTTTTCAGCGATAATTTATAGTTCTCTATTTCGTACAAAATACACCCTTGTTCTACAAATGTAAATGTGTATTGTTCTGGAGGGATAGTTCGCCATGGGGATATCGATGTAGGACTATCAGATATCTTTAAAACTTCTGCAACTTTTCGATCAGTTTCGTTGGAAATTAATAGCATGGTTGTTTTATCCGACGTAATTGCTATTCTAGGATTTGACACCCCCAACGGAATGTCATTATAAGTAACAACTCCGGTATGATTGTTAATCAATTGCACTTCTCCTAAAGTGTGTTTGTCTTTAATGAAATACAATGTGTCATTAAGCACGCAGTACTTGTTGTCCAATAAAAACGGCAACACGCGCTTTATTGATTCAGACAGAAACAATGAACACCATGTTTCACCATTAAAGTACTGTCCGAAGTATCGAGATTCTGTGTCGATACAAACTAATACGTGTGGTAACTTGTACCAGGACGCAAGTGGTTTTGAGTTTTCTTTAGCAATAATCATTCTGTCGAGAAAACTGTTCAACTTAATGTGGTATTCACTCTTTGAATTAATGTGGATACGCTTTAAATCGTGTATTTTTGAGCGATATACAAGAGTTTCTATATACCTGTAGAATTGACTTGAATCAGATAGACTAATATCATTTGCAAAATTTATAACGTTGTTCAGCGACGAGCGATATACCAGATTATCGATTTCGTTTACAAGAGACTGGATTTTCCATCGCCTTGCAAATTCGTACAGACCAGCATTCAAATCTGTACTCAGATATTTAGTGGGTCCGATCATGTACGCCTTTAATTTCTGTAAAGTTGTTGCCGACATACCGGTTTCCAGTATTTCACCAACGAATTCTGCTAGATTATCCGAGTAGGTTTTGGCAATAACATATGGAATAGTTACATAACTATTATTACAAGTGTCGGCTAGAACAACATTGGGGTTTAGTTCCTCCTTTGTTAAACATAACACAAATTCAGTTTGCGTGCTTTTTATAACCGGAGGCTTAATTTTGGGTTCATCGTCTTCGTCTGATGTGGAGTGTTTGCTTCTAGTATAAGATCTTATAGGTTCAAAATGAAACGTGNGTTTAGTTCCTCCTTTGTTAAACATAACACAAATTCAGTTTGCGTGCTTTTTATAACCGGAGGCTTAATTTCGGGTTCATCGTCTTCGTCTGATGTGGAGTGTTTGCTTCTAGTATAAGATCTTATAGGTTCAAAATGAAACGTATTTTTATCGCCGCTTGATGACCATGATAGCAAAATAGCAAATAGATGGTCAAATTTATCTGTATGTTTTTCAACGCATTCTGGTCCGATTACCTTTACTTGTGTGTGTTCCTTAGAGTCAAATAACGCGNGCAACAACAAGCAGTGCAGGAACAGATTGTATCACTGAAGAAAACACACTTAAAACTAAAAACATTTGTAGAAGATATCCACCTTAAGCTTTCCTCGCATCTCGTCAAAGAGTATCAGTATGTTGCACTGGGTAAAATCAACGTAGCGCAACTGGTAAAGACAGACAGACCAAAACCGCTTTCGCCGCGAGCCAAAAGGGATTTGCTATACTAGCAGCATTACAGATTTCGCCAAAGGCTAACTCACCGAACCACCATAACCGACTGCATATTGGAGGTTCAAAATGAGGCATACACTTCGAAGACATGTGGATTGTGTGGCGAAATGGATGACAATCTTGGAAAGAGTGAAACATTTAATTGCGATAAATGCAAATATGACACACATAGAGACGTCAATGGTGCTAGAAATATTTTGCTGAAATCTTTGCACATGTTTCCGTTTGAAAAGCGACAACAATAATACATGTAACAATCAGGTCGACCCATCCTAAATTCGAAAGAAAATTGCTTTGAGATATTGCGTATGCTTTGTCCATGACAATTCTCTGCCGAATAAAATGGGTCAATCCCTCACATCTGCGACACAGATTAACTTCAGTTGATATATCTTGGCATTACTGCGTTAAGTGTACCAGATTGGATGACCGATGCAAATGGTGCGGGTAGATTCAAGGTTATGCCTTAAATCGAGGAGCGAGAAACTTGCAGCTATAATGCCTGTTTATGAAAACGTGTGTGCTTATACAAAAACAACTGATTGTTCTGGTGTTTTGTGATATTGATTGTTGCAAAATAAAATCGTATGAAACGTAATATACATAGTTGTTTGTATTTGCTTGGAGTAGAGTTGGATAATTTAGTTTGAAAAAACGAGCGACACTGAGTTATAACAATAACGCAATAGCAAACTCAAACATTCGTGAATAAAAAACTACTTGTTTTTTTCTACTTTGTGCTTGGTAGTTGCATGTACAAGAACGAGAACAAAACGAATTGTACGGTTAATGATATTTATTCATAACAATATCGTACAAATCATACTCATGTGTTTAGCAAAAGTCTTGACCCTGGACCCACCATTCGCAAAAACCGGCAATGCGGTGAATGTTTATGGTGCTCCAAAAAAGCATCGTCTGAAGATTGCCATTGGTACAACTCAATGTCGCAACGAAAACATTTACATCGATCGTATTGTCCCAAATAATACAACCCGCAGGAGGCCAACTGAAATTTGTCTTGTTTTATTTGCGGAGACCAGTTTTCAAACGTTTTGAGCCTATCAATGTACGCTTCCATGAACATACTTGTTTTATGCGTACACAAAGCGTCTGTTTCGTCCATTTTACTACACATGAAAAAGGTTAATTTTACCATCTTTATAGATTTTTCTTTCAAAAATANTTATGTCGCTGGAGATATGTGATAGGAAGTGGTAATACATCGTCTGCGAACGTTGCCATTATAAGGTTTATTTAAAGCGGTTCTAAACTAAGAATTTGCTGTAAATAGTTATTTTGCAAAAAAATGTATTTAACACATTTCTCTTTCGTTTTTTTTCTGCTAATCAAGATGAATCATTTTTTGAACAAGCGTCAGCAAAAAAACCTCTTAAAAAGTAGGTTTAACATCGAGGCTCCAGAACCCTTTTACAAACTGAAAACTGGGCCGCTATCAACACTTCCATGTAGGGATATGTATGCCGCTTTGTCTTTCGCGATAACTGGTACTACTGAATTTAGGCACGAATTCTGTCACGAAATACTTCATTTTCTGAAACATTCGTGGAGCAATCGAGCAATGTATGATAAGCTAGAAGAAGAGGAAAATGTTTGCATTGCCAGTTATGTAGATGAACAGCTGAGACATTTTGACCCTTGTCCATTACCACCCTTTCTCGAAGTAAAAGCAGCAGCTACGTTTTTGCAGCTCAAAATACACGTTATTATACCGAGTCAAAGTACGCTAACACCAGCATTAACGTTTTGTCCATTAGTTGATAAATTGACAAGAGGCAAATTTGATGAATACGCGTACGATGGAGAGACAACTATATGCATCGCGGCTAATGATTTGGGTCATGGTAGATACCAGTTTGGAATAGTATCGGCATTCCCATTTCTTGTAAAAGGAAGCTCATTTCAAAGGTCTAATACAGACCATGATTCTTCAACATTTTACTTTCAACGAGAAGTGTTCATCAACAACATTGACACAACAAATATCGAGCGTGTTTGCGAGCTAATCGGATATTCTAGGCAAAATTATTTCGCAAAATTCCGACGTGGTATGGCTGAACCAGAAATCTTTCATGAACTCTTTTCTGAATGGTACAAAGAAGCTAAACTGATATGCGAGCAGAACAAATTGGAACCGTTTGTGATTCTTGGTCGAGCATACATGATTTTAGAAAAACAAGAAGCTATAGAACTAACAGTACCAACCGAAGCCCTGCGGAACCTCATTCGCTTTAAAAATCACAAATTATGTGAGGTTGTTAAACAAATTGCAAACTGTTTTGTCAATGTTGTCAGACCGNATGAATTCAATTTTGCTCTAGTTTTCGAAGAAAAAAGTTGAGTTATTGTCGTCAGTTAATCATCGATGTGTGCATCTGCGACGGTCAAGTTTTCCGTGCGAATCATTTACTCTAATTTCCAAGTCTCGCTATCATAGCTTCACGGGCTCAAACTGGGGCTCAGGTGGTAATGCCCAGGTGAATGCCGGCCAAGTTCTGGTTAAGCTACAGTATATGGGTAAATTAGTGCTCAGACATAGAGGGATCAAATCTCATAAGATCTATCGCGACTCTTCTCAAAGTACAATCATCATGTATAGTACAATTCAACAGAGATTACAGTCAATAACATTGATGCCCTTGAATTTTCGTAAGGGTCAGTTTGGTTAATAGCCCCCAAAACTCCATAGGAACTCCTTCGGTGACCCCAGAAACCCTTATATCATGAGTCCAGTCCACGAGTCCAGTCCAAGTGTCCAGTCCACGAGTCTAGTCCAGAGTCCAGTCCATGAGTCCAGTCCAGGTTTTCTACACTGCCGACATAGCCAGCAGTGATATTGCGAAGGCGATGATAGGAGATCGTAAACGAGCCAGTGCTCCTAATTAGTAATGACCTCTCGTCAAATAAACTCGTAATTGATATCGTTATCGAGCCCATACCAAAGCCTTACAATAAGCTCCTTATTGATAAAGTCATCAATGAGACCGAGATAGATAGCGCNATTCTTACTTCGATCAATCTGGGTAATTTCGAATATGACTATTTTTACATGAATGTCTCGTTTAGTCTACGAGCATGTATAGCATCGCATGAAAAACTCATTCGAGTTATTGAAATGAGTCATGATGACAAATCCCTGTAGGATAACTTTTGTTCTGAGAACACCGCCACTACTTTACCAGATTTGTGCAACGTATTAGATTCCATAGGGTTCAATTATTGGAAACGATTTCACATAAATGAAAACAAAATGAGTTTTCTTCACTCCACGGAAGACATGTTAGTTNTCGTAAATGTTTTCCGGTAATCCGCTGATTGCGTCTATCTGTGGGTAACAAAACGAAGGGTTGATTCCGATTATCACAATGATGGTTTATGCTAACCTTAAAATTATTAATTAAATGGATTTAAACTAACACTGTTTAGGAAATAGACTCTGTAATATGTTACTAAATCTGAGGCTTTCAGTGCAATAATGCTTCAACTTGTTTGTCACAGTTGTGACAAAGAGTACACCCCAACGCCACATGTCTTAATATGGGTAAATTGTAAATGGGGTATAACTTTAATAATTTTTAGCATAATATAATACAAATTGCATATGGAACATTTCTTAATATATGGAACAATGCATGCAAGTTTGAATGCTGTACGTTTAAAAGCGTAGGAGAATGCGTTTTGACAAGTTTGTGTCTACAGATAGACAGACATAACGAGAGAAGGGATGACATGAAGTATTTAACCTATAATTACCGGCCAAATTTTTTTTCCCCAAAAACTGGTGTACTAGCACTAGCACATGGGAAAAAAATAAAACTGCCTTACCTCATTATCTCTGAGGTTCAGATCCCCACCAAATATCACAGTGTATCCCTTATCTCTGGTCCCTAAGTACTTGAAACACTGCCTTACCTCATTATCTCTGAGGTTCAGGTCCTCACCAAAGATCACAGTGTAGCCTTCATCAATGGTCCCGATGTACTTGAAACACTGCCTTACCTCATTATCTCTGAGGTCCAAGTCCCCACCAAAGATCACAGTGTATCCCCTATCCCTGGTCCCGATGTACTTAAAACACTGCCTTACTTCATTATCTCTAAGGCCCAAGTCCCCACCAAAGATCACAGTGTAGCCCTTATCCCTGGCCCCGATGTACTTGAAACAATGCCTTACCTCATTATCTCTGAGGATCAAGGCCCCACCAAAAATCACAGTGTAGCCCTTATCCCTGGTCTCAATGTAATTCAAACACTGCCTTACCTCATTATCTCTGGTGTTCAAGTCCCCACCAAAGATCACAGTGTAGCCCTTATCCCTGGTCCCGATGTACTTCAAACACTGCCTTACCTCATTATCTCTGAGGTCCAAGTCTCCACTAAAGATGACAGTGTAGCCCTTATCCCTGGTCCCGATGTACTTGAAACACTGCCTTACCTCATTATCTCTGAGGTCCAAGTCCCCACCAAAGATCACAGTGTAGTCCTTTTCCCTGGTCCCCATGTACTTGAAACACTGCCTTACCTCATTATCTCTGAGTTCCAAGTCCCCACAAAAGATCACAATGTAGCCCTTACCCCTGGTCCCGATGTACTTGAACCACTGGCTTACCTCATTATCTCTGTGGTTCAGGTCCCCACCAAATATCACAGTGTATCCTTTATCCCTGGTCCCGATGTACTTGCAACACTGCCTTACCTCATTATCTCTGAGGTTCAGGTCCCCACAAAAGATGACAGTGTAGCCCTTATCTCTGGTCCCGATATACTGGAAACACTGCCTTACCTCATTATCTCTGAGGTTCAGGTCCCCACCAAATATCACAGTGTAGCCCTTATCCCTGGTCCCGATGTACTTCAAACACTGCCTTACTTCATTATCTCTGATGTTCAAGTCCCCACCAAATATCACAGTGTAGCCCTTATCCCAGGTAACGATGTACTTGAAACACTGCCTTACCTCATTATCTCTGATGTTCAAGTCCCCACCAAATATCACAGTGTAGCCCTTATCTCTGGCCCCGATGTACTTGAAACACTGCCTTACCTCATTATCTCTGATGTTCAAGTCTCCACCAAATATCACAGTGTAGCCCTTATCCCTGGTCCCGATGTACTTGAAACACTGCCTTACCTCATTATCTCGGATGTTCAAGTCTCCACCAAATATCACAGTGTAGCCCTTATCTCTGGTCCCGATGTACTTGAAACACTGCCTTACCTCATTATCTCTGAAATTCAGGTCCCCACCAAAGATCACAGTGTAGCCCTTATCCCTAGTCCCGATGTACTTGAAACACTGCCTTACCTCATTATCTCTGNACCATATCAAGATGAGGGTTTTGCTGGTTGTTTGCTTCTGCCTCTCAGTGATAAGTGACCTGGTAGCAGGGGTGGAGATTCATGTACGCACATCTGAGACTGTGGGACCTCTGAGGCATTTCTGGAAATTAACAGGATTCTGGTAATCTCATTAGCCTTGTGGGAAAACTGGGCTTAATACATGTGCATAAAGTGTAGTCCCAGATTAGCCTGTGCAGTCCACACAGGCTAATCAGGGACGACACTTTCCACTTTGAAGGTATTTTTCATGTAAAGGAAGTCTCTTCTTAGCCAAAATCTAGCTTAGTTGGAGAGCACAGGCCAATCTGAGATGACACTTTAAGCACATGCATGAAGTCCACGTTTCCCAGTACTATTCTGTAATTAGGCAATGATGTTCATACCAAATTTTATACCAATATTGCAGTAAGAGAGTATCTTTTTGTAATGTTTCAACAATACACATGGATAATTTCAACATATAACTGTCAGACAGTAGAGAATTTCCATAATACATGTCAATCTTCACGTTTTGCACCGACAGTTTTGTGTCGATGATAGAAAAAATTGCCTTATAAATAACAAAAATACTCTTCAAATTTCATAACTGTTTGGCATATTTGAAATAATTAAATAAAATCAATGGATTTTCTTTTAACACACACAATTATAATGAAAGGTTTAGTGTAGAGATATTGTAGTCTCTCTGTTGGTTGGTCATTTGTCCATCTACTGTTAAAATGTTAAAAGTTAATAGTACGAAATACTTCTACATTTCGGATGTGCTTAAATTGAAACTTGAAATATGTTTTCACCATGAAGCGTTCATGTGCAGAAAGTTCATGTGCGGTGATCCACTTAGTGATTATTGGGCTGTGTGGCCATGCACTGTGACATAGGCATTGCTGCCATATAAAATATTATTTATTTGTGGAGAAATTGGGTATATTTCTCAAGTGATTAAATTAAAACGTAAAATATGTGACAACCATGAAGTCTACATGCGCAAGGCACATTCTTCATGAACTTATTCATTTATTTTGTGCTAATGAACTTAGCCTAGGGCAGAGTATTAGTTGATTTTGTGGCCAAGCTCTAAGAAACATGCCATAAAAGTTGCAAAGTTGGTTACTCAAGTTTATTAATCGAGCCTTGTTCTGGGAAAACCTGGCTTAAAACATATGCGTAAAAAGTTGTCCCAGATTAGCCTGTGCAGTCTGCTCATACGAATCAGTGATGACACTTTCAGCCTTAACTGGATTATAGCAAAGAATACTACCATGAAACCAATAGTGTTATCCCTGACTAGCCTGTGCAGACTGCACAAGCTAATCCGGGACAACACTTTACAAACATGCATGAACCCCTGTTTTCCCAGAGCGTGGCTCAATTGTCTATTTCAGCCCCCCACTTTCTCACACGGATGCGGCTGCATTTGATTTAAGTACAGACATGCAGTATAACANGATGATTAGCATTGGGAATGTAATGCTAGTTCGATCTATTGTAAGTTGTCGATCTAGTGTAAGTTTTCTTGGTATTGTGCTACAATATAGCACTACCTTATATTGACGACCACTAGATATGTATGTATAACATAGTATTTATTTATGATAACATACTAAAATGTTATTGTAAATCTGTATCAATTTATATTATTGTAGAAAATCTGTAAATCGTTATTTCAGGGCTTTGACAACTTTGCGACGCCTTTGCGATATCTCTGAGACGCTTTAATTAAGCTGTTTATCATAGTTATTCCCAAAGATTGTATTACAATTATGTAATCATTTATAAGTTATAGTGTTGAGAGAAACTGAATTAAATGGACATGTAATGAACCCAGCTTGTGTGTTGTCTGTATATATTCATTATTTATAATATAAGGAATACAATAACAAGCAACAGTAAGAATCAATTGTTGTAAGAGCAATCTGTGTTAGTATTTAGGCAATAATTAAACATTTTACATTGATTGGTGCCATATAAATGTGACATAATATTCTCTGCTATTTCTTGAATCAATACCCCGGCAAAAGCATTTATCCACATTTTATAATTTCTCCGCATAGCCAGATGAAAACTTGTTTCAACAGGCATTTGTGAGAATTTCTGTTTACATAGTTTCATGATTAATATGTTCTGGCAAGGATATATTTTAATTAAGATATCAACAATATCTGATTCCTGAAATGAAAAGTTCGCCATTCACTCAATGTACTATATTTCGGATATGTTAAAATTCGGGCATATAAAGAATGTGTTGGTTTGTTGTTGATAGTTGTAAAAATATGTTTTGTGTTATTTCAGACAACGAGAATGGATGGTGGCAATTATCCTAGGCCTTTCTGTCGAGAAATAGGTGTGAAAAACATTCATTTAATTGAACCTGGAAATCAACCAGATGTACATCTGTATTATTCTATGTTTAAATAAATAATTCTGAAACATTTATGCAGCATACTGTTACATTGATGTTAACATTATTCTATTCGTAGTCTATTATATAACTATTTAATCATTTCCTTTTAGCATAGTTGCAACGCAACTATGCTTATGTAAGAGCTACATTTCGAAAACCGACATGGAACGGTTGACCATTATGAAACCTTACCTGATCAAAAATCAGACAAAATATCTATTTAATATAGTATATGGTAATTCTTACATTTTTTATTTAGAAACGTTTTTCTAATGTTTTCTTCCCAGAATATTGCTGACATCGTTTTTAGTGAATTTTTAAAAACTTGAAAACAAATGCAACACATAAAAAGACTAAAGGTTAATAATTATGTTAACAATGTTTATAGTCATATATTCACAAAATATTTGTGATGTATCATCTGTATGAAAATTACCTACCACTCAACCAGACTATAGCATACATAGCGCGATTTATGACAATGATGTTTCATCAATCACACTAATAGCCAACGGCTACAAATTGACCCATTTGGCGCTACAAATTGACTAACCTGTTTGAATTGACCCATCCATCTGGCCATACAAATTGACCCATCCATTTGGCCATACAAATTGACCCATCCATTATGCCTTACAGATTGACCCATCCATCTGGCCGTACAGATTGACCCATTGGCGCTACAAATTGACCCTTCCATTCGCCCATAAAAATTGACCCATTTGGTGGTACAAATTGACCCATCCATTCTGGCATACTAATTGACCCATTTGGCACAAAAAATTTACCCATCCATTCGGTCATACAAATTGACCCAATTAGCGCTAAAAATTGACCCATCCATTGGGTCATACAAATTGCCCCATCAATTTGGCCATACTTATTGATCCATTTAGCCTATAAATTGACCCGTTTGGCGACAACTTAAGCATCATAAAAAAAAATCATAAAATATCGTTAACTTAAAGAATGATGAAATTGCTATGCAAATTTGGCTTACCGGCAAAAAAATTAGGAAAAAGGGGAAGCCCTGCTTATGTTTAACATTCTCCTGCACAACTAGTTAAAGAATATTTGTTGGTTCTGGTAGATTTTAATTTACAAGTGATCAGAGAAACTATAATACAATATGAATGATCAGAGAAACTATTGTTACATGAGTGGGGCAGCCTTTAGTGAAATCATTTATTTCTATGGAAAAGAGTTAAATAAATATTGATTGGTATGATTACAAGTTAAATAAAATTGATTATAAATCTAACAAAATCAAGACATTTTTATTAGCTCCACTGGCCAGAGGCCAGCGGGGCTTATGTCATGGTCCTGTGTCCGTCGTGCGTGCGTGCTTTAATTTTTCTTCAAACATCTTATTCTCCTAAACTACTGGTCCAATTCTGATGAAATTTCTCAGGAATGTTCCTGGGGTGAACCTCTTTCAAATTTGTTCAAATTTTGCCCCTGGGGTCAAATTTGACCCTGCCCTGGGGGTCACAAAATTGAAAATTTGCTTATATAAGGCCTATTTTCTGAAAACTTTAAAAATCTTCTTGTCCATTACCATTGGGCCTAGGGCTACCAAATTTGGTATGTAGTGACATCTAATAGTCCTCTACCAAATTTCTTCAATATATGCCCCTGGGGTCAAATTTGACCCTGCCCCAGGGGTCACAAAAATGAACATACGCTTAAATAAGGCCTATTTTGTGCAAACTTTAAAAATCTTCTTGTCCATAACCGTATGGCATAGGGTTACCAAATTTGGTATGTAGTGACATCTAATAGTCCTCTACCAAGTTTGTTCAAATTAAGACCCTGGGATCAAATTTGACCGTTCCCCAGGGGTCACAAAATTGAACATATGCTTAAATTGGGCCTATTTTGTGCAAACTTTAAAAATCTTCTCGTCCATAACCATTGGGCCTAGGGCTACCAAATTTGGTATGTATTAAAATCTTAAAGTTCTCTACCAAGTTTTTTCAAATTATGCCCCTGGGGTCAAATTTGACCCTGCCCCGGGGGTCACAAAAATGGACATATGCTTAAATAAGGCCTATTTTGTGCAAACTTTAAAAATCTTTTTGTTCATGATTATAGAGCCTAGGGCTACTAAATTTGGTATGTAGTAACATCTAATAGTCCTCTACCAAATTTGTTCAAATTATTCCCCTGGGCTCAAATTTGACCCTGCCCCAGGGGTCACAAAACTGAACATATGCTTATATAAAGCCTCTTTTGTGCAAACTTTTAAAATCTTCTTGTCCATAACCATTGGGCCTAGGGCTACCAAATTTGGTATGTAGTGACATCTTATAGTTCTCTACCAAGTTTGTTCAAATTATGCCCCTGGGACGAATTTATTTTTTTTTTTTTTTTTTTTTTACTTTTTTTTTCAGATTTTTTTTCAATATAAGACATACAATGTATACATGTATATGATCATAAAACAAAGTTATACAATGAAGCAGCAATTATGATAAGTTTATCCCTTGAAGGCTCCCATTAAAAAGTTGTTCAATAAAATTTGATTCGTCAAAAAACATGGCCACAGGAAGTCGTTTTTTAAGGAACTTTTATAAATCTTGTAGAACATGCGTAGATTTGATCTTCAGCATCTAATAATATGTGAAATAGAAAGAACGACAATATCTTTTGGAGAGATAAATGTACCTACGTTATAAGCAAAGGACCTGTGCGACAATTCCCGGGCTTTTAGTCTGTTTAGTTAACACCGTAGTAACGTTTTCCATATATAAAAATGCTCACCCTTCTAACTTTAAGCGCCCAGTGGGACGAGGGATAGAAAGAAAAAGTCACATGCTTGAGTACATTTCAACCCATGCGCATTGCATGCTTTTTTCGCATAAAAAAGCAGTGGAGCGATACAGGGCCATCATGGCCCTCTTGTTTCATTTTATCCTTTTACAAAGTTTGTTAACATTTTAAAAGTGTAAACATTTTGCAGGAATATTAACGTCATGACTTCATAACAAGTGCGTCATTTGACAGTATAACACTGAAAATTAATGATAATTTTACTGTTAATTTTCATTGTTTTAAACAGTCATTTACCAGTTTTAAATCACCAATATTTCTCTTTTAACCACAGTTATGCATAAAATAACAAAACACAATACTTTCAGGTATTCATCACCATATCAAGATGAGGGTTTTGCTGGTTGTTTGCTTCTGCCTCTCACTGATAAGTGACCTGGTAGCAGGGATGGAGATTCATGTACGCACATCTGAGACTGTCGGACCTCTGAGGCATTTCTGGAAATCAACAAGATTCTGGTAATCTCATTATCCTTGTTGTGGGAAAACTGTGCTTCATACATGTGCATAAAGTGTAGTCCCAGATTAGCCTGTGCAGTCCATGCAGGCTAATCAGGGACGACACTTTCCACTTTGAAGGTATTTTTTACGTAAAGGAAGGCTCTTCTTAGCCAAAATCTAGCTTAGGTGGAGAGCACAGGCCAATCTGGGATGACACTTTAAGCACATGCCCACTTTTCCCAGTACAATTCTGTAATTAGGCAATGATGTTCATACCAAATTTTATACCAATATTGCAGTAAGAGAGTATCTTTTCGTAATGTTTCAACAATACACATGGATAATTTCAACATATGACTGTAAGACAGTAGATAATTTCCATAATACATGTCCATCTTCATGTTTTGCACCGACAGTTTTGTGTCGATGCTAGGAAAAATTGCCTCATAAATAACAAAAATACTCTTTAATTTTCATAACTGTTCGGCATATTTGAAATAATTAAATAAAATCAATGGATTTTCTTTTAACACACACAATTATAATGAAAGGTTAAGTGTAGAAATATTGTAGTCTGTCTGTTGGTTGGTCATTTGTCCATCTACTGTTAAAATGTTAAAAGTTAATAGTACAAAATACTTCTACATTTCGGATGTGCTTAAATTGAAACTTGAAATATGTGTTCACCATGAAGCGTTAATGTGCAGAAAGTTCATGTGCGGTGATCCACTCAGTGATTATTGGGCTGTGTGCCCATGCACTGAGACATAGGCATTACTGCCATATAAAATATTATTTATTTGTGGAGAAATTGTGTATACATATTTCTCAAGTGATTAAATTAAAAAGTAAAATATGTGACAACCATGAAGTCTACATGCGCAAGGCACATTTTTCATGAACTTATTCCTTTATTTTGTGCTAATGAACTTAGCCTAGGGCATGGATTCCATGCCTGAGACAAAGCTGTGTGGGAGTATTAGTTGATTTTGTGGCCAAGCTCTAAGAAACATGCCATAAAAGTTGCAAAGTTGGTTACTCAAGTTCCATAATCGAGCCTTGTTCTGGGAAAACCTGGCTTAATACATATGCGTAAAAAGTTGTCTCAGATTAGCCTGTGCAGTCTGCTCAGACAAATCAGTGATGACACTTTCAGCCTTAACTGGATTATAGCAAAGAATACTACCATAAAACCAATAGTGTCATCCCTGACTAGCCTGTGCAGACTGCACAAGCTAATCTGGGACAACACTTTACAAACATTCATGAAGCCCCGTTTTCCCAGAGCGTGGCTCAATTGTCTATTTCAGCCCCCACTTTCTCACACGGATGTGGCTGCATTTGATTTAAGTACAGACATGCAGTATAACATCGCCATGCTCGGAGCCATACCCAGGTCGGGTATTGAGCAGGTCCCCATACACTGGCTATTGGACCTTGTCACAGTGACAAGGTAATAGATGGATGGAATCACTGGATGGAATTAGTTGTGGGCCTTTAGATATCCCTTTTCAATAAGTATTGAAAGAACAAGATTTGTCAAGGTTTGTCAAAATAATAGGTTCTAGCCTTGTAATGTTATTTTAAGAAGTCATGATTTATTATTAACACAACTATTTAACTCACACACACAATAGAAATACATGTAGCACGAAAACTGGAATAAAAACAAACTAAAATTGATCAGAGCTATGTCCCTTTTTACAATGTAATGTAATGAAATGTAATAATAAACATGTCATAGCTTATTAATAACACAACTCTGTACTGTTACCTCGCCAACGCAATAATAACAACAC
The DNA here is from genome assembly GCA_007657795.1 of Dreissena rostriformis. Lineage (NCBI taxonomy): Eukaryota > Metazoa > Mollusca > Bivalvia > Myida > Dreissenidae > Dreissena > Dreissena rostriformis. Next base: position 8,665 of record VMBQ01007456.1, on the reverse strand, counting down.
AAAAACTGGAATAGAAACAAAAATTGATCAGAGTTATGTCCCTTTTTACAATGACTCACATGAAAATGTATGTGCCAAACACCATCTCTCTCTTCAGCCTGCCCCCATTGAAACCCCCCATTCACAACTTCACCAGCCTGGACTCACTGATAGATCTCCTGTACGCCAATGGGTTGAGGCCCGGGTTTAAGCTCATGGGCAACCCCTCAGGTCTGTTCAGGGACTTTGAGGACAAGACCTCCCTGATGATGTGGAAGGATCTTGTAACCCAGACGTCCCAGCGATATATTGGTATATGAGCCTCCATCTTGGAAAACTGGGCTTTATGCACGTGCGTTAAGTGTCGTTCCAGATTAGCTTGTGCAGTATTCACAGGCTAACCAGGGAAGACACTTTCTGCTCATATGGTATTTTCGTTTAAATGAAGTCTCTTCTAAGCTAAAATCCAGTTTAGACAGAAGTGTCTTTCCTGATTAGCCTCTGCGGCCTGCACAGGCTAATCTGGGACAACACTTTACACACATAATTTAAACCCTGTTTTCCCAGAGCAAGTCTGATATATTCATTTGCAGATAATATGTTCACTAATGTACTGGCTTGTTACAACTCTAGGTTGGGGCTTAGACATCTGAATTACTGTCCAAACTGCACGTTATTTAGTATGTTTACTCAGAAAGTGTGAAAATTGCTTATCTTTAAATTATTTACATAAATGGCTGTAGCCAATTTGAGAATTATGTAGCCAAAGAGAGTTTTCAGTAACCATTAACTACTAATCAGAAAATGTGTGTGTTTTGTTTTATTTTTTGGCCGTTTTCAACAATTTTTCAGTCATATCATGGTGATCTAATCTACTTGCACTTTTCCTGGGTAGCTGGTTTACCATGCAGTACAAAGTGCACATTCTTAATTCAATAACTGACAACTGCAGCATTTTACTTGTATTAATACCAATTTATACTGCGGTTTTCATTGTTGCAGATCAGTATGGCGTTTGCTGGGTGTCCGGGTGGAACTTTGAAACATGGAACGAACCTGACTGCCACGGCTTTGACAACGTAAACATGACTGTTCAAGGTTTGAATTACGTATAAGTATTTGAAAATTATAAGACACATGAGTCTGTGCTTTATACATAAACAGTTTGAAGTGTTATTACCAAAGAGCAATAGGTAAGATTAATGAAATATTTTTTCTGCCAAAAACAAAAATTATCATTTTTGGCCAGGGTGCGTCTGATAGCAAAGCATGAGAACTTCAGAGTTTTTATTGCATGATAAGCACTTACAATGCAATTATTATTTCACTTTTTACTTGATCTGACACATATTTTGGAATTCCAAAGGAATATATAATGACTATTTTATTAACTTCAATTTGGTATGATCAACCAAGAAGTGGAGGACGTTATTGTTTCCATATATCTGATACATGTGTAAATAGCCAAATGTAATGTTAACAACATTTTGAATGCACTGCAAAGACATTGGCTAAAGTTTTGTCTTCTTTATAATGTAGTAAAATAATGATCAGTTTTGTTTTTTTAGCAAGAATAATATTGGAATAAACAATAAACGACCTGCTAGGAATATTTATTAAAAACAGATAAGTATGTTTGGACTATTAAGTAAAGTTCTTTTTTTCTTTTATACCTAATGATAAAATATGACATTTCTGCAGTGAAATAACAGCAGTGAAAAGAACAAAATTGTTCTTTTCACCGGTGAAAAGAACAAATTTTCGGAATTTCTTTTTCTATTTTTAGATTATCATATCAAGATGTACTTTTCTTTTTTAATATACTTGTTTATATTTGTTTCTATGATCCCGAGTAAAATAAAATCGATTATCCACCGAAGCCAACATATTTTCTTTTAAAGTTATGCTTTTTTTACTGTTTATTTACATTGTAAAAGAGTTTAATTGAAGAATTTCCCTGGTATAATGACTTCATTTCGTCAACAAAATGACGTCAAAAATGACGTCATTTCAATGTATTGAGGCACGCCACGGGAGAGAGGGTCACTTTTCAGCGAAAGGGAAATTATAATTAATTATTTTCTTGAAAAAGGGGCATAAAAGAAACAGAAAATTTGTTCATGTTAGTTAAAGATCGTTTGTCATTTCACGAGTGATCATAGAAAATATATTTTCACGAGTGGCGCAACCACGAGTGAAAATATTATTTTTCTATGATCACCAGTGAAATAACAAACGATCTTACACTGACATTAACAAATATCCTCTATGACTTGTATTAGTACTTGTATTAGTGATATTAATTTAATATTATGTTTGTATAATTAAGATTAAACCAGGAATTGGTTTCAATATTCTCTTGTTACCTAAGCAAATGTGGGTTTCTAACCGTCCATGCAGCTGATCTATGAATCGTAAATAACTTACGACAGTTTTAAAGAGCTGTCCAAGTCTGTCTAAATAAACTGATATGTATTCAACTGTAGCCTCTAACCTACATGAAATTTTAATTTCTTACACCCAGGGTTCCTCAATTACTACGATGCTTGCTCCGAGAGTCTGAAAGCCGCCTCCCCGGACCTGAAGTTGGGTGGTCTGGGCGACGGTTGCCTTGGTACCCTATACTCGGACGCCCTTCAGCAACATGTTGTGAATGGAACGAACTACTTCACAGGGGAGACCGGCGTCCGGCTTGATTTCCTGTCTTACCATAAGAAGGTTAGAGCTCACTCTGGGAAAACTGGGCTTAATGCATGTGCGTTAAGTGTCGTCCCATATTAACCTGTGCAATCTGCACAGGCTAATCAGGAACAACATTTTCGGCCTTGATTGGATTTTTGTTTAGAAAAGACTTCCCTTGAAATGAAAAATTCCATAAAAAAAATCCATAAAAGCAGAAAATGTCGTCCTTGATTAGCCTGTATTACCATGCTTACATGTTTTAATGTCGACCTAGATAACTAAACACTAAACAATATAATTATATAGGTATAATAAGACACTGTCAGTAAAACTTTGTTAACTTCTTGAATAGTCTTATGACTAGTTAAAGTTATTGATGAATTTTGCATGCCCCCTTCTTCGAAGAAGAGGCGGTATATTGTTTTTGGCCTGTCTGTCTGTCATTGTGTGTGTCTGTCTCAAAACTTTAACCTAGGTAACAGTTTGGTCATAACTTTTGCAATATTGATGATAGCAACTTGATATTTGGCCTGTGTATCTCATGGAGCTGCAAATTTTGAGTGGTGAAAGGTCAAGGTCATCCTCTAAGGTCAAAGGTAAAAAAACAAAATCCAATGGAAGTAATATGCTTTAAAGGGAGATAATTTCTATACCTGCCAAATGATAAATAGAAATTTTTATTTCAAAGCAGTAGGGGGAATTGTGTTTCTGACAAACACATCTCTTGTTAGTAAAGAAAGAAGATGTATATCATCATCTTGTTACTGAAATAAAGTTAAGTTTAATTTTCTAAAGATTTAATCAATTTATAAATAGATATATTAACTGTTAGGAAGTAAGTACACTTAATTTTATTGAAGCAACATCAATAATGGTATAAATTATAGGCAATTTCATTGTTTCACATAAAGGTCAGTGCTTATCAGCTATTATAAACAAATTCCCCAAATTTCGTCACTACTGTACAGAATATTTTACAGTATATGCTTTCTCTTTGCTAGGGCGATGGCTCTTCGTATAAGATTCTAGAAGATGAGATAAGTCTCATGGATACCATCTTGCATAGATTCCCGACATTGGCAGACAAACCATTTTTTAATGAGTATGTAATATTGTTATGCCCCCCCCCTTTAGAAGAAGCTGGGTTATATTGAGTCTCGCTCAGGGAAAACTGGGCTTAATGCATGTGCGTTATGTTTCGTCCCAGATGAGCATGTGCAGTCTGCTCAGGCTGATGCAGGGACGACACTTTCCGCCTTAACTGGATTTTTGCAAAGAAGAGACTTAATTAACAAAAAATAACATAAAAGGGGAAAGTGCTGTCCCTGATTATCCTCAGAGGACTGAACAGGCTTATCTGGGACAAAACTACACACATGCATTAAGCCCAGTTTTTCCAGAACGGTGCTCATATTGCTTATCACCTGTCTGTCAGTCAATCAGATAGTCAGTTTGATGGTGGCTCGCTCAATAAATTATTTTGTGTCCGCATAAAATATAGATAGCTCTTAGACTTAAGACCAGGCAAATTAGTTTAATTGTTAATGTTATTTGAGAGGTATCGCCATTTTGAGGTCAATAAGTCAAAGATCATTGTGACAGTGGCTTTGAACATGATGATTTTTTTTCAACCACCCCCTTATTTTGGAAATTATGACATATTTCTGATAAAATTTGATTTATTAATCTTCATTTAGAAAATTCTATCACATATATACTGTTTTGGGGTTAAAAACATTGGAACTTTATATATTGTTTGGAAAAAATATTAATTGAGGTAAACATTTAGCAAAATTTGCTGCACATGCTGTGGAAATGTCAATTATTCTACTACTTATTTGAAAGACTCTCGAATCCGTTTGCTGGGACTAGAACCAGTACTTGGTGTCTATGGGGGAGATCTGAAGAACGCTCCCACAGTGGGGATCGAACCCGTGACCTCCCGGTCGCTAGACGGACATAATATCCACTAGCCACAGCAACCTTACATTTGTTAACTCTATAATAGTGACAGTACTTGGTTCAGTTGTGTAAGCAATCCACACGTGGACACAAATATTGACGAAAACACTTGAGAAACACTCCAAAGTATTCAATTGTTTCCAATCGTTATGCTTTATAATTGAAACAATTTCAAGCTATAATTACTCATAAATGAATTCAGTTTTTAGTATATGTATATGTCAGTAGTGATATTTTGCTCCATAGTTCACACATTTCTTTTAACCGTGACAAAAAGAGGGATTTTTTAAAATTTGCCATATGTAAATNCGTAGAGGAGCTCCCATGGAACCCTGGCGCGAAATTCCCTCGACAGAGCCTCAAGCACTAGGATGAAAAGCAGGGCACTGAGAACAGAACCCTGATGCATAAAGTTATAGTTAAAAGGCTTATCAGGCATTTGTTTATCGTCACAGGCTTATCAGGAGTAGGCTAATCAGATAACAGATTACCAGGTTTAGTTATCAGTGGAATTCTTATCAGGCTGGGGCTTATTGGTCATAGGATTATCAGGCATTGGGTTAACAGACAAAGGCTTATCAGTCGTAGAATTATCAGATGTAGACATGTCAGTAATAGGTTTATTAGGCATGGGCTAATCAGTTGTTAAATAATCAGACATAAGTTTATTTGGATTAGTCAAGTAAGTTTTCCATTTGTGAACCTTACAGAACTCGCCTCCAATTTTCAACCAGTCAATTAAGCCTGGCAATCAGTTTATAGGGAAGTTCTTGTCCAAGAGCCAGCAGTCATTGTCGTACACGTCTGCTCCAAACCGGATGCACCTCCTGATCAGGTACTATGAAATTACATGCAAATGAGCCTCGCTCTGGGAAAATGGCGTTTAATGCATGTGTGTGAAGTGTCGTCCCAGATTTGCCTGTGCAGTCCTTACAGGTTAATCAGGGATGACACTTTTCGCTTTCATGGAATTTTTGTTTAAAGAAAGTCTCTTGTAAATGAAAATCCAGTTTAGGCAGAAAGTGTCGACCCTGATTAGCTTGTGCGGACGGAACAGGCTAATCCGGGATGACACTTTACGCACATGCATTATGCCCCGTTTTCCCAGAGCGAGGCTCAAACAGTTTGAGAAGCTTTTGTAAATATTTTGCAATAACACAAACATTTTTATATTGCAAACTTCAGATATCTTGAAGGCCTCTGTGAACACGCAGAGTTAACGAACATCTGCTGTATGTGGACGTTTGATCTCATTTTTTTTTAAGACATAGCAAAGGTACATAAAAAATTATGTCCATCGTAAGACATGAACTTGCTAATTTTTTGTCAATTTACTACGTCACAGATAATGTGACAAATACAAATCAGAACCAAAAACATCGTTTGCAATCTAATGAATATGATTGTTAACATGCAAAATCCACTAAGAATCACTTAATAGTATAATAATTATAATATAATAAACTGTTGTCCCAGAATAGCCTGTGCAGTCTTCACAGGCTAAACAGGGACAACACTTTCCGCTTTTATAGAATTTTTCGTTTAAAGGAAGCCTCTTTTAAATGAAAATCTAGTCTAGGCAAAGTGTCGTCCCTGATAAGCCTGTGTAGAACTGCAGATTGTCATCTAGGACAACACTTTCCGCACATGTCTTAAGCCCGTCTTCCAGAGCGCTGCTGTTATAATGACGTCATGAACATAATTGTACTGCATTTCAGCCCAACAATGTGAACATTCTGAATATAACCAGTAGGCAGATATTGCTAACTTGGTCCGATAAGTGCTTGAACTCAAGGTATGCTCTTTTACTCTCAAATATGAGTAATCATCTGCTACAAGGTATTATATTATGTTATTCATTATGTATTATAACTATACTTGACAGGCTTTTTCCCTTCTTAGAGAATGGCAGTTTTTCACATGTTTGAGAAGTGTGCAACTCAAATTTTACAATTTGGAGAAGTTCGTGACTCAAATTTGCACAATTCAAAAAGGTTTGCAACTATTTTTTTCACAATTTTGTAAAGTTCGCTTCTCATTGTTCCACAAATTGAGAGGCCAAATGCTGCTTTACAAAGACAGAGAAAAATCTCTGATATATTATCATGTCAAAAAGTCAGATACTTGTTAGAATAGAATGAAGAGTTTGACCAAAAATATTTATGTTTCATGTACATATTTGCACATGGCATCTGACAATTTGGTATAAACCTTTTTAGCCTTGATGTTTTATAAAACTTTGCTTTTTCAAGGTGTGTTTGAGTTTGAAATCTGGACTTAATGCATGTGCATAAATTGTCGTCCCAGATTAACCTGTGTGGTCCGCACAAGCTAATCAGATAGGACACTTGCCGCCTAGACTGGATTTTGTATTTTATATAGAGAATTTTAAAGACTGTACTGTATCTCAACGTGATATATTTATGTAATACAATATTTTAGCCTCGCTCTCGGAAAAGGGGATAACAATGTGTGCGTAAAGAGTCTTCCAAGATTAGCTGGTGCAGACTGCACATGCTAACCAGGTACAACTGTTTCCGCCTTTATTGAATTTTTTGTTTAAACGAAATCTTTGTAAACGAAAATCCAGATTAGGGGGACACAAGTGTCGTCATTGATTAGCCCTTTCGGACTGCACAGGCTTATCTGGGATGACACTTTTTGCACATTCTTGAAGCCCGGTTAGCGAGGCTCAAATTTTTATATTTGTAGATGCATATTGAACTACGAAGTTGACTACTCGGTAGATGATACAAACTTAACAACTTTTGATCCTGGCTATGGTTTAGCATATTCTACCTCATTTGTAAACCAACCTACAATTTCACAAGGTTTGTTTGGTATTGCTTGATTGGTCTTTTTCGGCTCAGGTACTGCTGGAAAGTACCCTGGGTACTATTAAGTATACTGTAAAGTACACAGGGTATGGAAAATATACTTAAAAGTACCCTGGATTATGGCCAGTGGCCTATAAGTGTATTTTCCGTACCCGGGATACATTGTAGTATATTTAAGAGTACCCGGGGTACTTTGAAGAAGTACCTGAGCCGACAATGACCAAATTGAGCTTAAGTATTAGAAGAAATTACAATAAACAGTTTGTTGACCTTTCGGAACAGTAAAAGTGTTTCCTTGAAGTAGAGGGGTTAATATATTGAACTTTAGCCCTGATTAAGGCTGTTTGTCCAAGAGCAACAGTTCAAAAGAAATTGCAACGATTTACCACATTCAATTAGCCGCAGTTTAATAACAATTTGCTACAATCCTTAAATGATACTGAAAATATATGTTCGTATTTTGGATATAACATGATGCATCTTTAATTAAAAAAGTTGTGCGAGTAATCGAAGGGAAATGCAAATTCTTCATATTGAATAATATATTGACAAAAAATGTTTTTTGAAAATGAAATTTTGGCTCTTTTCACAGATCTATCCCCAGACAACAAAGTTATGGAAAACTGGGCTTTATGCATGTGAGTAAAGTGCCATCCCATATAAGCCTGTTCTGTCTGCACAGGCTAATCAGTGACGACACTTTCCGATTACAATGGATTTTCGTTAAGAAGAGACCTCCATTAAATTAACAATTCCTTAAAAGCAGAAAGTGTCGTCCCAGATGAGCCTGTGTGGAGGCAATTCTGGGACGATACTTTACGCACATGCAGTAAGCCAAGTTTTCCCAGAACAAGGCTCGATTGTTAATCACATACAACAGTTTGGCTCATATCACAGGTGTTTCCCTGGACAGCCAAGTTGTGGGCTTCTACAAAGTGCGGGCCCTCAACTATTTTGGACAGTATAGCGAATACTCGCTTCCTCAACAATATCCTTCCTCAGGCAAGGTTCACAGAGATTACCATGGAAATCGTTGTCAAGGACTCTAACCACTATGTTTAGAGGTCACACACCTCTGTTTATCTGTGATTTAGTGATTTAACTCTGTGATTATTATAAGTACAAATTGTGTTCAATAGTATCATTTCCATTCACTCAGTTATTTATTGCTCATATATTAAGGGTATGAGGTAAGTTCTTAAAGA
>VMBQ01007455.1:26924-45938 GCA_007657795.1 Dreissena rostriformis | reverse complement strand
TGATAAACACTCCGGTATATTTTTGTCCACATACGTGCATAAATAAGTGGGAAAATAAAGGTTAAACCTTTAAATGCGTTTTTCTCCAAAAAATGAAAGTGGCAGTTAGAGCACCATAGCAATCAAGCAACGATTTGTAAACTATTAACATTTATCGGATATACACGTCCAGTCACGTTTGATGTAAATAGTGTGAATAGAAGTGAATACTTTCAAATGGGAGTCTCATGATTTTACATGTCGCTGTTTTGATAGCCATATATTTTGCTTTTTTTGTAGCAAATTTGACTTGGGCCTGGTGTCATGAACATTCTCAATTTTCTGAGCTCAACTCAGAAGATGAGGTTTGAGTTTCCACTTAGCTGAGTATTTAGAGTGTCTGTCTGATCACGAAGAATCACATATCTCAGCTGTCAGTAGACGTTTCTATGGCTCAGTATCAGGAACATTCTGAATTTTTTAGCTCAACTCAGAAAATAAGATGTGAGTTTCCACTAAACTAAGTATTGAGCATCTCGGTCAATGCAAGAACAATCTCAAATCTCAGCTATAAGAATCTGCACATATTCCTCCTCAAACTCAGACTTGAGTTGAGTCAGACTGAAAACTCAAAAACAACAATTGTGTGGACATAAAATATAGCATGATGATCAAACTAATCTAAAAAAATTGAGCAACTCAAAGTTGAGACAAAATATTAACTGAAGTTTGTGTAATACTAGGCCATGTTCTTGTTCAAACTCAGAGATGAGTCGGACTCGAAACTAATCAATAAACAGTGTTGATTAAAAATTGCGCATGATGTTAAACTAATCTAAAAAAAATCAGAAATAAGCTCAAAATTGAGTCCGTATTTGACTAAAGTATGAATATGATACTAGGCCTAGGATTTTTAAGAAGATGTAAAAGGTCCTCAACTATAACTCGACAGCAATACATAATGTATATTCGGTAGTAATATGTGAATACCATATGTATATGACATCCTAACAGTAACAGAGCAACGCTAAAGTTGTTGTGATTTTGATGTTATTGTGAATACACAAATACTATACTGTATTTCTTTACCTAAAATTTCAATCAATATTGATTTTTTGGTTTGAGCGGAACCTGTTATGTTGTTTTAATTCATTTCAGAATATATATCAAGGGGCTCATTTGACTTGCAAATTTTGAAGACATTTATTTATGCTGAATGCCTCTGTAGAACAAACTTGTATATTACTAGAATTTAGATGTTTCTTAGTCCAGTTATTGGACTGTAGTGATTTTGTTGATTAAACAATATCAATTCAACATCCTTTATTTAAATAACCAGAATTAGTTTAATGTATATTTAGCTCATAAAACATTCAGTGTTGTGTAATAGCATATAGATTGTAGTATATGATGTTATTGGCAAATATTTTAAGAAATCAATTTTATAATTGTTCAAATTTTTGTTGTTCAACATGAATAACGTTGGTAATAAATTAATTCACAATATTGATTCGTGTCAATGCCTGTGGGTCGAAATATACTAACACAAAGTATAAGTCATTGCATTGGGATCGACGTATACTAACACTAAGTCTAAGTCATTGTATTGGGATCGACGTTTACTGACACAAAGTATAAGTCATTGCATTGGGATCGACGTATACTAACACTAAGTATAAGTCATTGCATTGGGATCGACGTATACTAACACTAAGTCTTAATCATTGCATTGGGATCGACGTGTACAAACTCAAAGTTTAGTAATTGCATTGGGATCGACGTTTACTATCACACAGTCTTAGTCATTGCATTGGAATCGACGTATACAAACTCAAAGTTTAGTAATTGCATTGGGATCGACGTTTACTATCACAAAGTCTTATTCATTGCATTGGGATAGACGTATACAAACTCAACGTTTAGTAATTGCATTGGGAACGACGTTTACTATCACAAAGTCTTAGTCATTGCATTGGGATTGACGTATACTATCACAAAGTCTTAGTCATTACATTGGGAAGGACGTTTACAAACACAAAGTCTTAGTCATTGCATTGCGATAGACGTATACTAACACTAAGTCTTGGTCATTGCATTGGGATCGACTTATACTAACACAAAGTCTTAGTCATTGCATTGGGATCGACGTATACTAAAACAAAGTCTTAGTCATTGCATTGGGATAGACGTTTACTAACACAAAGTCTAAGTCTTTCCATTGGGATCGACGTATGCAAACACAAAGTCTTAGTCATTGCATTTGGATCGACGTTTACTTACACAAAGTCTTAGTCGTTGCATTGGGATAGACGTATACAAACACAAAGTCTTAGTCATTGCACTGGGATCGATGTATACTTACTCAAAGTCTTAGTCATTGCATTGGGATCGACGCATACTATCACAGAGTCGTAGTCATTGCATTTGGATAGACGTTTACTAACAAACAATCTTAGTCATTACATTGGGATCTTAGTATACAAACACAAAGTCTTAGTGATTGTATTGGGATCGACGTTTACTTAACAAAGTCTTAGTCATTGCATTGCGATAGACGTATACAAACACAAAGTCTTAGTCATTGCATTGGGATCGACGTATACTAACTCAAAGTCTTAGTCATTGCATTGGGATCGACGTTTACTAACACAAAGTCTTAGTAATTGCATTGGGATAGAAGTAAATAAACACAAAGTCTTAGTCATTGCATTGGGATAGACGTATACTAACTCAAAGTCTTAGTCATTGCATTGGGATCGACGTATACTAACTCAAAGTCTTAGTAATTGCATTGGGATCGACGTTTACTAACACAAAGTCTTAGTCATTGCATTGTGATAGACGTATATAAACACAAAGTCTTAGTCATTGCATTGGGATAGACGTATACTACCACAAAGTCTTAGTTATTGCATTGGGGTAGACGTATACAAACACAAAGTCTTAGTCATTGCATTGGGATCGACGTTTTCTAAAACAAAGTCTAAGTCATTGCATTAAAATCGAAGTTTACTAACACAAAGTCTTAGTCATTGCATTGGGATTGACGTTTACTAACACAAAGTCTTAGTCATTGCATTGGAATCGACGTTTACTAACACAAAGTCTTAGTAATTGCATTCTGATAGAAGTAAATAAACACAAAGTCTTAGTCATTGCATTGGGATAGACGTATACTACCACAAAGTATTAGTCATTGCATTGGGAAAGACTTATACACACACCAAGTCTTAGTCATTGCATTGTGATCGACGTTTACTAACACAAAGTCTTAGTAATTGCGTTGGGATCGACGTTTACTAACACAAAGTCTTAGTCATTGCACTGGAATCGACGTTTACTAACACAAAGTCTAATACTTTCCATTGGGATCGACGTTCACTAACACAAAGTCTTAGTCATTGCATTGGGATCGACGTTTACTAACACAAAGTCTTAGTCATTGCATTGGAATCGACGTTTACTAACACAAAGTCTTAGTCATTGTATTGGAATCGACGTTTACTAACACAAAGTCTTAGTAATTGCATTGGGATAGAAGTAAATAAACACAATGTTTAGTCATTGCATTGGAATCGACGTTTACTATCACAAAGTCTTAGTCATTGCATTGGGATAGACGTATACAAACTGTTTGTTAAAGACAAACTCTAAGTCACTGCATTATTATTAACAATTTGCGGATAATTCAATTATAACCATGAGATTTTAGCGTTAATTTGTTTGTGTTATTCATAAGCATGGAGAAATTAAAACACAAGTTAACATCTTGAATGTTTATTTAAGTAGAAAAGCTTGATAATACATTACTTACGGGGAGAGAGAAAGTTGTATACTTAAATTCATATTGCCAAGCGAAAAGATCAATAATTGATAAAATAACAAAATGATTTAGAATCTTTCAAATTTAACGTCAATTTGATACCTTTTTTTTCAAAAGTCAAATTTATCCGAATTATTCAAATAACAATATAAATTGCCGTTTACACATTCACTGCATAATGATAGGGGTAAGATATTATAAAAAATTGAATGAGGTATTGCACAAACTATTAAAGCACAAACCTAGAACACAATTTACAATGTGTTGAAATTAAATACTTGTACGAAAAGACAGACCGAAATACTGACGTTAATATAAACAAACGCGTACTGTGCAAAGCACCAAATTATTGCAGTGAAGTTTAACTCATGTTTTTGTTTAATAACATTCATATTCAGATGTAACACGTGAAGGTGCACATTGGCTCATAAGAGCGAACGGCTTTAACACAGGCATCGAAGAATATAGATGGGACAAACAAACAAGTGACACACACACACAATCTCATTGGAACAAGGTAAACAAAATATTCTCTTCTAAATACAACAATAACCTATGGAAGAAGAGGAACCGTCAATGAAACAAACGACGGGTCTCATCAGGATCTACGCTGTTAGCTTAAAGACATTTTTCTGTAAGAAATATTCTTAATATAGAAAAAAATATACTAGACATCCCTAATTTTGGCAGCACTATACAAGTCTGAGTAGATGGTATAAGAGAGTTGTGTTTTATTCATTTAGTATAATGGGAATAAGATTAGCATAAAGCAATACAAGATTTGAATTACAAATCAAATACATATTTTCAGTGCTTGAATATATTAAATGAGTATCAGTCATAAATTATTACAATCAAACTTGTGTGATAGTATGTTTGCTTAGCACACACACCTGCTCTGAGAGCTAATTATATGGCTCTTTAAGTCATTGTCGACCTGAAATGGCTTGAAGTCAACCGGAGGTGACTTTAAGCCGACGCTAGTCACCCCCGGAAGACTAGAATCAGCTTCATGTCAACCCAGGGTGACATGAATCGGCTTGAAGTCACCCTAGGGTGACAAGAATCGGCGTCTAGTCACCCCCTGGTGACGTGTGGGCCATTTCAGGTCGACAATGACCCAATGAGCGATAATATGTGCAAAACAGGCTTTTTCATTAATAAATTTCATTTAATTTAAGAAGGTTATAGTTCGAAAAAATTATGTTAACAAAAAAAACTGACAATTAATTATTTTGTAAAACAATCATTTTATTTCAAAATTAAGAGAATTATTACTTTACTTAACAAACAATAAAAATATACACAATTTATCCATCGATTTCGTCTATTGCGAAACTGTTACAACATGATGAAGATATTAACCAGCAAGAGCATGATACAAATTATATGTTGTTGTTTTGGAAACACAAAACCCCAGTGTTCACAACAGAACACAAGATAATTTCCATTAGTTCTTTAACATTTTTTACAATTTCCAAACATACATATAACTGTCATTTTCCTTGATGTATGTTTAACCAACACATTTAACGCTTCACCGTTGTTCACCCATCGTCCTCTTTATTATCTGGAAAGTAACAACAAATTACAGTTGTATACTTTTTAATAAACCTCTTTTTACACCCGGGAAAGGCTGATGCTTTTAGTTGTAGAAGGAATAAAAACATGTGTGATGCTACGCAAACCATAAACGTGATAATTCTCAGACGATTCAAATAACTTAATAAAGCTAGAAGTTGTACACATTATTCTGCATTACATGCTATACATTGGTAAATCCCTTCAAGTGATATAAGATAAGGTTGCATGCAGTGTTATTATTTCATCCATTTATGGTTTTTTACACCCTGCAAAGGCACATGAATACCCTAAGAGGATGATTCTGGCTGATTTCTAGGTTTATCTCTAGGAGGATCAGCTGAAAAAGAAACAATCATGTTGGACAAAAAAAATTCTACAATTAATTACAAAATGCATCATATCTAGATATTTCAGTAATTGAAATTTAAAACACTATCGTCCCGAGATTTACGGTCTTCATTTGGACCACGATTGTCTTCACCCCTTCTCCAGCCGCTTCCTCTACCAGTACCCCTCCCCCCTCTGTCGGCAGCTCGGTCGCGCCAACTGCTACCTGTAAGTCAATCGAATTTAGAAGCCTGTAAAGTTTATTACATGGATAAATGTGTTGGTCACGCCAGAACAATTGGCAATAACGAGACTGGAAAGAATGTTTATTAATACTATTAATACAGGTAGAATTGTCCCTGACACTAAAGAACATGAAAATAGCACTTACTGATCATCATGCCCCTGACCATATGTTACACTCACAAACTTAATAAAAATTCAAGTTGCTTCGGATATATGGAGTTTTACAATATCCTGTTGAAAGCAGAAAAAATAAAGCGAACTTTTTTATTTGCTGAACAAAAACAGTTCTGAAGTCTTTTTACAAGTGTTTTCAATGTTGTCATACCTACACCACGTCCAGCGGGTCTCATTGGAGGCCCATCATCTCGCCTCTTGGGCCTTCGGTCGTCCCTTTTCATGTGTGGCCCATAATCATGTTTTGAAGGATCGTCATCGCGTGGTGGGAGTCCGTCGTCCCTTTCACGATATCGACCACGCCTCCGTGTCTCACGTGACGCTGTCCCAGCAGAACCCTTCTCTCCACGCTCTCTGTCCAGTCTGCATATAAAGAAGAAGCTTTACAAATAGAATGATAACAGATTTCTTAAAGAACTATTGACTTGAAGCAAAGTTTCCCCTGGGCGATTGACGTTAGATCTATTGATTTGAACATCATTAGGGGCCATCCTTCGTCACAACTAGCCAGCATACCCATTTATATCCAAAGAATTCGAGTAATTGCGTAGAAACACATTTCCTGTTACAAGCCTATGTGAAATTGATCTTTGATTTCATAATCAATAGGCGTCATTCGTTTGTCTCAAGCAAACAACAAACCACTTTTGACGATTGTAGGTCAATGCATTCTCTAGATATTATGAAGAAACCAATTTCTTGAAACAAGCTCATGTGACCTTGAGCTTTGACCTTGTGACCTCAAAATCCAAATCCATGTTCTTTTCCTCGCATTTAACAAATATACCAATTTGCATCAACATAGGTCAAAATGTTCTCAAAAAAGAGTGACTATGCAAATTTCCATGTTCGAGACTCCGTGACTTCGGCCTTTGACCTTGGGACGTCCTTATCAATAGGCGTCTCCCCCTTCTTAGAAGTAAACACTTAACCATAATGAACATGTGTCTTTCTTTTCTTCTGAGTTATTACCCTACGAATTTACATCGTTATAGGTCAAAGCGATCTCTAGATATCGCTTAGAATAAAAAGGTTTTCGGAACGACCGAACCACCTCCCGACAAAACAATGTAATATACCTTCCCTTCTTCAGAGGGGTGGGGGCATAACTATGTATGCCTCCCATCTTAATGGTAATACCAATCATTACAAAACTACAAATACAGAAACAAGACTTGTAAATTGGTTACAGGTATGCATACTGGTAAGTCTCTGAGTATGGGTCAACTAAATTCCAAATCCAGTGATCAACTATGGAACAACAATATTCTCAAATCCACTGACCAACTATGGAACAACAATATTCTTAAATGCACTGACAAACGATGGAACAACACGATTCTCATATCCACTGACCATGTATGGATCAACAATATTGTCAAATCTACTGACCAACTATGGAACAACATTATTCTAAAATCCACTGGTCAACAATGGAACAACAATATTCTCAAATCCACTGACCAACAATGGAACAACAATATATTCCAATCCACTTACCAACCGTGGAACAACAATATTCTCAAATCCACTGACCAACAATGGAACAACAAGATTCTCAAATCCAAAGACCAACTATGTAACAACAATATTGTCAAATCCATTATCCAACTTTGGAACAACATGATTATCAAATCCACTGACCAACTATGGAACAAGACGATTAACAACCCACTCCCAATCGACGAGCAAACTATGAAACAACAAGATTCCCAATCCAGTTACCAACTATACAACAACATTATTTCCACTCAAGTCACCAACTATGTCGCAACAATATTTCGAATCCAGTCACCACCAAAGTGCCTTTATGACAAAAAAACAATTCACTAACCAACTATGGGACTACTCTATTTTAAATCCACTGACCAACTATGGGACTACACTATTTCCAATTAACCAACTATGTAACAATATTTACTAACAAACTATGAGACAACACATTCCAAATCAAAATATCCACTTTGGGACAGCTTGATTCCAAATCACAGGAATGTTTACCTTTTATCATCCGTCTCCTCTCGCAGTTTTTCGTGTTTCCTCGCATCGCATTTCTTAATCTCGCGTGCTCGCTGGTGTCTCTTTTTCTCAGTCTCTTATATACTTTTGACTCTCTCTTCGTACTTATACCCTTCCTGCTCACGTTTCTCGCGCTCCGCACGCTCCTGCTCCTCACGCTCTACAATGGGACGAGCATATAGTAGGTTGATACATTAATGGTTCAGACAATGAGAACAGCATCAATCCTGCCTAAAATACCCCACCACCACGTTCAGCGTTGTCGCAGGAATGAAGACAATAAGCAGGTGCCTTCTAGCCAAAGGCCAATTTATTTCTCTGGCAGGTTCCTAGATTTTTTTTAGAAAACTCACTATTTTCTGTACAATATGTTTTTACAGATAGATCGTGGGAAACCATTTTAGCCAAAAAGAGAAAAATAAATATCAAAATATTTAATCTTTGGCAACAAAAGCATCATACAAACCATTAATAACTTTCAAACATTATATTCTGCAAATTTTCTTTCTAAATTCAATTTTTTTAACATTTGATGTTTTTTTGCACCAAAACAGTGTCCCTTAAAAGTCCTTAAAACAACTCTTTTATCTGAATTCTATTATTTGAGAAATGCTTTTCAGCACCAAACAAGTGTACTTGCCCGTTTAGAAAACATTGTAAAACTCGTGTCTTTACCACGCTTAATCTCCTCATCAAATGCAAATTGTTCCGCAACCTCTGTCTCTATCGTCCATGTCTTGCGTATTTCTGATTTGATTGGCTCATTCCGTTTAGCCAATCGCACCTTACCCTCTTCCACCGATTTCTCCTTAAATGCGGACAATTTTATCTTATTTCGTACACGATACAAATGGTTGAATAAGAAGAAGACATCTATGATTTTTTAAGGTGTAGTATAATAATATATCATCCCTCTAAAGGGAGAAAATTTACTGACAATATCCATTCAAATGATTTTTAATAATTAAAGAACATACGTTTTCAGTGTAGTATTGTTATATCTTCATTGGAAAGGGAGATACTGTATCGATGATGCCCTTATCGTGTGCCCCTTTAACACAAGAGCTTTGTCACAAACATTACTGAAAATACCAAAGCATCGCTTTCTCATAGGCATAGTATCGATACCTATACCTTACTTCAGGGTCACATATCTTAACATAAAGGTTTACTGCACATGAACATCGTCTCTTGCACTGAACTTCACGAGGATAAAAAAAAATCAAGTTTAAATGTAATTGCATAAGAAATGACAACGTAGTTCGATCCACAAAGTTTGAACATTTTACGCGGTCAGACCAAAAAACTGACGCACAAACTAAGCAACCAAAAAACTCACTGACAGCGTGAGGCCAATATACTTCGTTTATGGGGATATACTGATATACATGAATGTTATCATATCTAAAAACAACATTTCTTTCTGTTTTATCCCATCATCAGACATGCGTGGTTAAAATAAACGCTCTAGTTATTAGACGAGCAGTTGACCAGTCACCACAAAATTGCTCTGTCTGCCCATTTGGTAATGTAACGCTTATTCCGTTAGTAATTCACTCTTCGTTCGTCAGACCATGTGACTGTGATACAACCGAATCAGTTAGTTTGATTGACAGCTGGCGAGTGATTAATTACAGCACTAACTGACAAAGTATGTGTCACAGTTGTGATGAATACCCCTCACCCTACGCCACATGTAGTAATATTTAGCAAGTTGTAAAAGTGATTTTGTCCATTGCGGTTTCAGAATGTTCTTTTTTCTTTTTTTAAATATTATTTCCTAACTATTCAGCAGATCAGAACGATTTGAGCATTTTCAGCAGATCAGAACGATTTAAACAACATTGAAAGAGGGTCGCTCAAAGACAATTCATGTGAAGTTTCATTTAAATCTGTACATAATAAGAGAACATGTCGCTTGAAACAACAGCTTACTCAAGGACGACAAAAGACGGTCTAAAAAACCTACCCGTGTGAGTAGCACACATGAGCTTAAAATAAGCGACCATATAAACTTTAAATGCGTAGCCCAGGTACGCTTTTCAAAAATAAAGAAATTATTTACTACATTTTATACATGTTATACCTGGATCAACGTTAGTGTGCTAGTTATATATAATTATTACAATACGTACTGCCACTTGTTCAATTGTTAATGAAGTAGTATAATTTCAGTAAAAGTGAATTGTATAATATATGTAGGTTGATATTCGAGATACAATATCATACATTATAATACAAAATGTACACCGTGCCAATGTAAAGTTATTAATTATAAGAGAACAATTTAACAGTTTGCCTGAATCCACATACCTCGTCAACATGTTCTATAACTTCATCGCTTCCATCGCAAGCAATCGTAAATGTTCCCATCTGCTGGTCTTCACTGATAATTTCCATTAACTTCAGGTTACGAACAAACTCATATTCCTTAATATTGCTTTCATGTCTACACCTTGCATTTGTATCTCTTAATAATTCGATATTCTTTCCATTTCTCGTAAGTGCTAAAAACAAATGCCGATAATGATTTTTATGTTCTAACTCATCTAAAAGTAATATTTGCTTCAGTAGAACCTGTTTATGTTCCTTACATTTAAGTTCTGTTTCATCCAGAATGTCTGTATTTTGTTTGTGTAAGTCATTACTTTTTTTTTCTGCTTTGGTAATCAATATTTTAAGTTGATCGACTAACGCCACGTGCAATTCGTTTATCTCTTTTGCAGAGCTTGATCTACATTTATCATTCACTCGTCGATTTTCGTCTATTTTGACCATAATGCGGTCTATTTCTTCATCCAACTCTCGCAATGTAGACTGCAATATAAGCACTCTTTTATACACGTTCTCTGCGTCGTGCGGGATATTGTTTAAATCAACCACCGAGTCCAAACAAGATGTGTGATTTGAAATGACGCAACGCCCACAAATACACGCATCATGTTTCTCGCAATAAAACGACTGATTTTCATCCGTGTGGTTTTTACACTTTTGCTTGTGAATATCAACATCGACAGACGATTTTAATCCTGTATCTGTTGATTTTGCAGTTACAAAATTCGTCATTTTATTTTGTATATTAAGTTCTTCAATGGGAAATATAATATGGGAACTGAACATTTTTGCTCTGGTATGATTCCTGAAGCAGGTCTCACACAGTTTACACTCACAGTTTTCGCAAATCCCTACCACCTGTGTTGTCTCCATTGTTTGACCCGATTACGCTGAAATTTTGAAAAGGTATGTAATATTTGATAACAATTGTGTATTATAATAAATGGCGATCTAGAGGGTCTAACAGTAGTCAATATTAATATTTCTTATGATTAATTTTAAGCATATGTCTCATTCTTAATTCATGATAATTGTAGAAAACACATGTATTAGATATGATGACGAATACCATTATAATTGTAAATGTTTACTATAGAAGTACCAACACATCTTCTGTTATAGAGTATATAAGTTGTCCCAAGACTATTTTTTCACTATTATATTATAATGTAAATTTCCTCTCAGTCCTGAAATTAGGGTAACAAAGTCATGTTTGATCTTAGAGATCTGTAGTAGATACACAGTACATGTAAACTTAAAGCTAAAGTTTAAACTTTAACCTGAATATCAACTTTCACCCACACCTTAAAGGGACTTGTTCACCGATTTTGATGTGTTCGAAGGTCGTCATTAAATGCTTTAAATTGATACATGTAAACAATAGAACTAAAGAGCTCCATTATAAAAAAAAATAAAAATCAAGAAAAAAAACTAGTTCACCATATTGGTCAAGCGAAAATGGTACACATCGGTAACAGATCAAATACGTTTGCAGTTAACCTTCTTGGAATATTACAAATATGAACTATATTATTGGAGTATTATGTGTGCACTAAGTCAACATACACAGTTTATTGCAGACAGAGAAAATAGCAATAGAAAGGACCCATCAAAATGCAAGTGTCCACAATACATTTACGGACAACCAAAAGTGCCAGCTGGAATAAGCTAATATAGCAGACCTCCCAATAGGCCATGTGCTGCCCAGAGATTGCTAGTTTTTATTTTTATCTAACTTCCAAAGGTACCGGTGTAATTAATTTATGTATGTTTTACTGCCATTGCTACCAGAAAGTGCCATTCCTTTTAAGTCTGTACATGTCAACTTATTATCTTGGATTAGCATGTGCAGACTTCATAAAAAACGCACTATACCGGGTTTCCTCACGAAAGGGTCCATCAATTTTTGTTTTCTTTTGTTTTCTTTATAGTTTTTTTATGTTTTCTAAATTGTTAATGTTTATAACAAGTCATGCGATCACATACCAATCTTCTTCTTTTTTTAAATTTGTGCTAAGACTACATCTGTAATCAAAAGTCATCTGCGTTACGTGTTCTACAATTGGCGAGTATTTATTGTAATTGAAGAAACTGTATGATCGAGGAAAACATAAACACTCATATATTTAGAAACTGACTAGAAATTACGTTACGGAATCCGGATAGTGCCATCAATAATCTCGCCCTTCTTTCATCAAGGGCGACACAAGACACACGAAGCGATACACGTTATTTTTCGCGACACACGAAGCGACACACGATATTTTGTGCGATACACGAAGCGACGCGCGAGAATGTACCACGAAATATCGCCCTTGTGTAGGTTGCCCAAAAGGCGATATATCGTGGTAAATATCGCTTGTCGCTTCGTGTATCGCGCAAAATACACGATATTTTATTATTCAAATATCGCCCATATTATCCGAATCTCGTGCATCGCGGTCTAATTTCAGACCGCGACACACGACACACGAAGCGATACTCGATATTTTGCGCGATACACGAAGCAACACGCGATATTTGTACTGTTCAAATATCGCTGCAATAATATCGCCTGTCGACTCTCGCGTTTTCAAAATATCTAGTATCGCTTTGTGTCGTGTGTCGCCCTTGATGAAAGAAGGGCGAGATTATAGATGCAGGGGGGTTGGGGGCATGCGTATACGGGAGCCTACCAGGTTTAAGTGAGGTTAGTTGGAACTAAACTTCAAAGATGGCGTCGTTTTCGTGTTTTTTGTAAAGGAGTAGCGGATATTTTCACCCGGTAAGCCAGTTTATATCTATATTTCTTTTACATGAGTAAGCCTTTTCGGCTAAACGGTGTTTGTGCTCTCCTCGGTTTTTTGTTTCAATGCCGTAGACGTCGGAATAAAAAAAGTTATTGAAGCAAAACCGTCGAGAAATTTGTTGTTTAATTTCTTGACCTTCGAAATGTTGGATGTTCGGATATCATTTTTTCTCATAATAAACAGTATGTGTGCATGTTAACAGTAAACTATAACATAAATCACGATTATTTTATTATTTCGACGCGTTTGTATGTCCATTTATTCCTTTAATGCCGAATTATAACGGTTTAACCCCCCTTTTGGGAACTTACTTCCTTTGAAGCACAGTTTGGGACCTTACTTCCAAATGACAAACAGCTCTTTCACATGTGAAAGAGATTGACACGAAATACCTACCCATCTTTAATAAAGTTTATATGTGTACTTCAATATTATAGTTTTATAGCATTTTATGTGGTTCAATATAAGTGTTTTCTTTTTACTGTAGAATTATAAAAATGCTGTACAAATAACCTGCCGACCAACTGAATCATTTCACCTATTTTAAAGAAGATGTGTTGTTGGGTGACTGATGTACGAGATAATAGGAGGTTTCCTTTAACCACTATTTTACTGTCAGATGATGAAGGTTAAAGGGCGAAAATAAGTGCATCTTTCGTTGCAGTATATGTTATTAGGAATTTAAAATTAGCGGAGGACTGAGATACCATGCCCATTCATGGACCACATGAGTTTAAATATAGAATATGCAAGAAAGAGTCCTTCAACAGAGCCGGACTAAAACAGCATATAAAACAAACGAACCAAACAAAAAAAATATACAGCTGATGTTTTTAGTGTTTTTTTTTAATTTCATTTTATTATTTCTACATAGACAAGTCTGACATATAATTGCTATGCGTGCTACTTAATTACACGTTTTGTTCTATATATGTCATGATGCTAGTTTCTCCCGTTTTTCGTTTTTTTTTTGTTTTTTTTTTGTTTTTTTTTTAATAAAAAATAAACCATTATCTGTGCCACGTCATTTCTTCATACGATGTCTCTGCATACATTTTCAATTGTATTCAGCACTTGCATATATGATAAAAACAGATTTGGGTCGGAATGAATTCGTTATGCATTTGACATATTAACATTTACTTAAGATTAGAAAGCAATGTTAGGAACAAACGAAATAATATATCTAAGTGAACCAATACTTTATTCCCTCAATACAACAATCTTTAATAATATCTATTCACATAGGTATAAAAGAGAAAAAAATACATGTATATATTGAACACTTCTACTGAAATCATATCGTGTATTGAATTTGCACAAATCTTTCTATCCACTACACATTCACGTTTTGCGATAATAACATAGTGACCAACTCAGAACTGGTTTAAAAGAGGGTCGTCCAAATTGTGTCACATCAAAGTCACATACATGTATCAGTATCGTTATGGTAAAACGCGTCAAATTTCATTGTATTTAATAAACAATTAATAGTTAAGTTTGCATAAAAAAATATCCACCGATTTTCATCTTTTAAGCAGGTGTCAGGTATTCCAAAAGGCGTCATGTATTCCGAATCGCAATAATGGTAGTATTTGGTTACAGCAACCTTATAATAGTATCGAACCGGCGTATATGTGATTGTTTTGTGTGTTTAACTGGCGTGGTACTTCGACGTAATCTTTTTTGTTTGATTGGTGGGTTTTCATGTACCTTTCGCTTTCTAGAGCGGAACACACTTCGTTACGACGTCTTTTTTTTAATCTTGGCATCCTCACAATCTATAACTGGCGTCTTGACATCTTGAAATAGTAATCATTGTATTCCGTTTAGTAAGCATAGTATTCCGTTTGAGGCATATTCAAACATAAGTATGTTCATATGTGTTAAAATAAACAGGCAAGAATTACACTGTGTTAATAATACCGTCGAATGTCTTATATAACACATTACATGTTAGCGTTAAATATGTGAGAAAACATATAATAATAAACAATAATATAACAATTAATAAAAATATTTAAAAACAAATGATAACTCTTGATTTCCTCAAGTGAAAATGTTTTTTCAAACATTCGCACCAATGCGGAATTCATTCACGACAGATATTTCGCATAAAACCTTCTAACATAGGAAAGAGCTGTTTGTTTAATTGATATATTAAAAACGCGTCGAGATAATAAAATAGTCGTGAGTTACTTTATATTTTACTGTAAACATGCACAGATACTGTTTATTATGAGAGAAAATGATATTCGAACATCCAACATCTCGAAGGTCAAGAAATTAAAAAACAAATTTGTAGACGGGTTTGCTTCAATAATTTTTTTATTCCGACGTAAACGGCATTGAAACAAAAAACCGATGGGAGCACAAACACCGTAGAGCCGAAAGAGCTTATTCATTTAAAAGAAATATAAATATAAACTGGCTTACCGGGTGAAAATATCCGCTACTCCTTCACGAGAAACACGAAAACGACGCCATCTTTGAAGTTTAGTTCCAACTAACCTCACTTAAACCCGGTAAGCTCCCGTATACGCATGCCGCCCCCCCCCCTCCCTGTAGATGGCCTATCCGGATTCCGTAGTTAGCCCATAATCGAGGTTTAAATTATCTGTTAAATACCTCCTATTCGATATCAATGTTGGTCGCTGTTTAAAAGTATACATTGATTATTTTTTAGTGAATAGGAACAGACGACCTCAATGTATTAATTAATTTTCTGATAATAAGCAAGTACATTCATACAAATGCGGCAAAATAGCATGTTCAACCAAAATAAATTACATACCTGTAATTTTCAAAAAATATTAAGACATAATACGGGAGGTAATCAGCAATCATATCTCCTACATTAACACCGGTTTAACACTGTATTGCGACATAACGTTATGTTATATAGGGATAATTTAAACGAGTAAGCAATACGTGTCCTTCTGTGATAGGCATTTAAATGGCATTGTTTGTATGAATAAAGCGTAACTTACTGAGTTTATAGGTTGTTTCGTCCTATCTCTGTATTACGGAATACGGTAAGGGCCATCGTGGTTACACATTAAAATCCAGAGGGCGACAATGCAATAGTGCGATAGTACGATGGCGACAATGCGATAGTATGATGACGACAGTACGACAACGCGATAGTACGATGGCGACAATGCGATAGTCATATCGTACTGTCGCCATCGTATCATCGCATTGTAAAGGAAAATTATCATAGAATCAAACAATTGCGTCTGCATTATATTAAAATAAGCGAAATAACACTCCTGGCTTAAAAAAACATATTCTTAAAACTGAACTTATCGGGAAAATACGTTACGCTTTTCATCGATATTTTTTAAAACGTATACTTCAAACATAGCGTTTCTCCTTGCAAATAAGTCAAAAGCCCGCGCCGTAAAATGGTATTGAGCTCGCTTGGTTGATTAGACGTCCTGGGTTCGAAGTCCACGACAGGCATATATTTTAATTTCGTTTTTTTTTATTGTCATTATAATTATGAAAAACCATTCCAAATATGTTTTGCAAGTAAATTTATGTTATGTCATTTTTCAAAACAATCGAACATCTGTGAACATTTCCCTTGTAATAACCATATAAGGCTTCCGAAAAAAGTGGTTGTTGAGTGTAAATGTTTCGTACTAAACTGCTGTCTGTCCTTCACTCATACGCGATATGATTCTTATATTACCCTCTTGATCTTATTAATAAATCAGAACTAACAAAGCCCTACTAGCAGTGGTTTATTGGTGTGTTTTTTTCTGGAGGGGGGATGGGGGGGGGTTCTGGCTATTCTAGGCGTTCAACACGTATTTCAGTTATATCACGGCGGTCAGTGTTAAACACATTTCACTGTTTCTGATTCAGAAGGTTTATTATTGACCAGAATTAAGTGCATATTCTGCCCTTTTTGAATCGAAGGTAAGGATTAAATGACCGAAATAATTATTTGCAGACAATATCCACAGAGGTTATTTGCTAGGTTCAGGCATTTCAAGACTAACAGAGAAGCTAGCCGAGTCGATTGCTTTCACGGGGCTTTTTTGTGTAACGAGTATCTGCTTAACAAAGCCCTTGACTAAAAGTATCTAACAAATATCTAAAACTGACACCACACTTTTTCATCTGTGCAACTTTTGTTTTGTCATAAGTTTCGCAAACGTATTTTAAACCAAATTTTCGAATATTAGTTTTAGAGTGTAAACAGATTATTGAGACTGGCTCAGTATGCCATGAACTAACAGGTTAACATTCACTCGTGTATTCAATTATTCCACAAAATATATCGAACTACTGGCAGTCGAGTGCAAGCATATATACTATCACTTGTATCTTGAACACACATGCATAGTTTTACTTGAATATATGTAGTGGATATTCAAGAGCAAATCGGAGAATAGTTTTTCTAAATAGCAATGCGGAACTGTAGGCCTTGGTCAACAAACTTACATCATGACATATGACATTTAATCATGTGCAAAGATTTAAGTGTATACAAACCATATCCATATCATTTAAAACAGGTGGGTAGCACACGTGTGTTATATAGTAGCATAGGTGAAAAGTTCAGCTCGAATATTTCGATGAAAACCCGAGATACAAACAAATATCCAATAATTTAATGGAACAACGCTTATGGTGCTGCAAGAGTAGTACATCATATTATTTCAGAAAGCAGCTCACTACCCCATGTGTTAACTAAGATTCGTGTCATTCATCTGGTTAGAGTTATTTGAATAATCACTACAAAAGTCAACTTTGTTAAGTACATTTTTATTACAATTCTTAAATGTGTTACATAACGTTAACACAATTTGATATTCTATTGTTGAACAATACAATATATGAAAGGAACAATACAAAAAGATAAATGGAATTTATTGGCCAAATGGCGGAATATAATTTACACCAGACTGCACTAGAGTAAATAAAACCTCAGCTATAGACTAGCACTACAACTGAGGAATGTCGCAGTGGCGACCGGAAGTACTGCCCTAAAGATAACCCCAAACCCAGTTGCACTATAAATTTAGCTTCTCGTTTATGCAATCATCGCCATCAGATAATGCACCGCATTATATGCTATTTTGCAAGAGCTCCGCAACGGGCTCACATTTATTTATGCAATTCCTATTTCAACGAACACCTGAGTGGTTTGGAAATATATATCATTATATACGCGCAATTGCTAAGGCCAACGCAACCGGCCAACTAAATTCTAGGTACGCCGTACCTGCTATTTATTCATGCAATTCCTATTTCAACGACCACCTGACTGGTTCGGAAATATATATCATTATACACGCGCAATTGCTAAGGCCAACGCAACCGGCCAACTAAATTTTAGGTACGCTGTACCTGCGATTGTCAAGTGCAACATATAATACAATATTCGCAATGCCACAATTTCCAAAGCCAAAAAGAGCTATTCCAAGTACGCCTAAGCACGCAGTGCCATCGAGCGAGTATCAGAACACCCATACTATCCCGAAAATAATTTTGAAAGCATTCCTGCCATCCTCACACAGACTAGCACTACGTGATGGATGACGACAAAATGCAAAGTTTACCTCCCCTAGACATATGTATATTATCCTATAGTTATTTATACCTTTAATACTTCCGATCCCCTCCAAGACATAGAATTTCCGCCACAAAAATACATTTATTTATTTTCCCCCAAATTCTATGACGTATTTTAGACTAAGCTTAAAAGACACTCGCGCAATGAAT
>VMBQ01007455.1:0-25515 GCA_007657795.1 Dreissena rostriformis | reverse complement strand
AAGATATGGCTCCGGACACAAAAGTGCCTATAGTAAAAAGCATTTTTTCAAGATACAAAGGGCCATAACTCCGTTATTAACAGATGGTGTACAATGCCATTTGGCGTGCATCATCGTCTTATCCATATATATACTCATACCAAGTTTCAATGAAATCCACCAAAGCACTTCCAAGATATGGCTCCGGAAACAAAAGTGCCATAGTAAAAAGCATTTTTTTTTAAATACAAAGGCCCATAACTCCGTTATTAACAGATGGTGTACAATGCCATTTGGCGTGCATCATTGTCTGATCCATATATACACTCATACCAAGTTTCAATGAAATCCGCCAAAGCACTTCCAAGAAATGGATCCGGACACAAAAGTGCCTATAGTAAAAAGCATTTTTTCAAGATACAAAGGGCCATAACTCAGTTATTAACAGATGGTGTACAATGTCATTTGGCGTGCATCATCGTCTTATCCATATATATACTCATACCAAGTTTTAATGAGATCCACCAAAGCACTTCCAAGATATGGCTCCGGACACAAAAGTGCCGGACGGACGGACAGCTGGACAGCCGGACGGACGGACGGACAACGCCAAAACAATATCCCTCCGCCTCTGGCGGGGGATAACAAGCGGACGAGCTGACGGACAGACTTTCCTGTTTTGTAATTCTTACACTTTTGTGTATGTGACTTTAATTAACGTCAACTCAAGTGAGTATTATCGAATGATATGAACAACGCAACACGTGTTACCACTACGAAGTTAAATATAAAAGTGCGGCATCAGCAACAGGGTACAGAGTTAACATTGTTTGAAGCTATGGTCAATTGCAAAATACAAATAGTGGTAGATATAGTCTGTTTCATAATAGAACATCTCCCTTCTTTTTCTAAACTGACACAATATTATTATGTTGGTATAACATGGTACATATTCTTTAAATATTAATATGGTAAGAAATTATATTTCAATGAATATCGAACATTGATCAGAGTTTTCAACAAAATATTAAAGATTTATAACTGTCAGTTTATAATCCAATTATGAATTTAGATTCCTGGCCTTCGTTTGATTTTAATTTTCTCTATTTTGTCCATTCACAACCTCCATGTTTACGGTTTTTTAACCGGGTTATTGCTGAGATCTGGGATTGATAATGGTTCCACCTGGGGGTCATCATGATTTTTGTATCTAGCTGCTGAACTAAAGCGTCGAATGGCTCAATATCGCTGATATTTTCGCCCGTTTTGTGCGAAACTGACCTGCTTCTGCGATACGTGCCACCATCGGCCCTTTGTACTATGAAGGAGCAGTCCCCGTGAAATGTTATTTTGACTCTCCCAACTTTCTAGAATATTTCAAACTTGATACGAACGCTGTCATTTACAGACACTGGCGCTAAAGGTTGCGATGTTTTGTTGAAATTGGACTTCTGTGAGCTTTTGACTTTTGCATTTGTGTGCGTACCTGTCTGTCATTGATTACTGCTGGTTGCAGTGCTTTGTTTGTGATTGGTACAAGTGATTTGGTTCGACGACCAAGAGCTAATTGACTAGGTGTATAACCGCACTGTAATGCCGGACAGACGGACAACATGATTT
Source organism: Dreissena rostriformis (assembly GCA_007657795.1). Classification (NCBI taxonomy): domain Eukaryota; kingdom Metazoa; phylum Mollusca; class Bivalvia; order Myida; family Dreissenidae; genus Dreissena; species Dreissena rostriformis. Next base: position 23,916 of record VMBQ01007455.1, on the reverse strand, counting down.
TGGATAAGCTAGTGGCTAATGTAATTGAAGTACTTTACAGTGCAGGGAAAAAAATTCCACTTGTCCGCTTGTATTGACAAGTGAAATCTTGAAAGGACGAGTACATTTCTAAACAGATCTCGCCTACAGCACAAGTAATAAATATCTGTATTTATTTACTAGTTAGACTCTTTTTCCTTTAATTGAATACCTTCTATTCCGAAATTAGAGGTTGGATGAACCCGGCAATTGTCATTGTAAATATTATACAGCAGGTGCGCGTTGTATGCACGACTGTGTCCCGAGTAAATATTGGTTTTTGGATGTAAAGTTTGGGCGTGGAATATAACATAGAATCGTCAGACTGTATCCACTGTGAGTATGATCTAACCGCGAGGTAGGTTTTTAAACCAGTCTCACTCTGAATTTCAACTAAAAATGTCAGACATACGCACGTTCTTTAAACGAGGTTGGGGTGATGTTGAAAGAAGTCCAAAAAAGATAGCAAACCGACATCAACAAAGCAGTTGGTGTACGATCGGACCAAGCGCTTGACAACGGTTCAAAATGCATGGTTTTATGAATATTTATTGACTAAAATATACAATGACAAATTGTTTTGTAGTGTTTGTATTGCAGAAATGTAGATAAAGGTACCCTCTTAACTTCTTGTGTTTCAAGTGTTTTATCTATTTTACCTTAACAGGATATGGAGGGCAAGGTTTAATAAGTCATATAAAACCTCTTCCAATCTTTTTTTCACACATATACTATTTAAAGGACAAGTGCATGTGTTTGCAGGACAAGTGAAAATTGTAGTGAACTATATGTCATCAATAATGTCAGAGACAGAGGAAGACAGGGATTTTCTGATTTAGTTATCATAACATATGGATATACTTCAGAGAAAGGCGCAGCTTTTTGACAGAAAAGTCCTTGCAAACACTTCCGAAAGTACCCGGATCAATCCTACCAGCTTGAACCTATTCTTCCTCCTCTTCTTCTTCCATTAATTGCAGGGCTCCTCTGGAGCATCGGCGTTATTTTGACTATTCAATGAGTCTTGGTCCTGGGTAGAACCAGTACTTGGTGTCTTTGGGGAAAATCTAAAGAAAGCTCCCACTGTGGGGATCGAATCCGTGACCTCCCTATCGCTAGGCGGACACCATATTCGCAGTGAATTATTTAGCATATGGAAAAGTCTATTTTTCCCTTGGTTCTTCGGGATACACACACTTTGGGGAAATTGCCTTTATCGAATTTTTAAAGGTTCCCAAATTTAACAATGTGGACAAGGCCAGGACAGACCAGGTTAATTCATAACAGATGAACACGTCACACTTAATTGTTGCATTGCTTTTAAAACTTCCTGATTTATGTTCTAATATTTCACGAAGACTTTTATTATTTTAGCAACCAAGCCCTAATATGTTAACTAATTACAGAAACAATAGCAAAACGAATTCACCTTTCGTAAGATAAATCATTTAAACCCAAATCAAACCTTGACTTACCAGCTTCCAGCGACATATTTTGTCAAAAAGTGAACGAAATATTTGAGGGATTGCCAAGTACTCACCCGCCGGTTGAAGACATCCTAGTATGGGGTCCCCCCGGAATATGATCAAAATTTTACACATGTATTGATACCAGCGCGCGTACGCGGTTCTAAATCTAAACCGCTTAAATGCACAATTGGGGTAAGGTCAGTACCATTCTTTGGTCACGTGATTACCGACACCGGGTTGCAAGCCGACCCGAAGTAAATTCGCTCCAAACTAAGTTGAGGTCACCGCACCCCTAAGGAGCCTCTTAAAGAATGTGGTAAAGTTCCTGTGTGACGCCCCAAAGGAAAAAGCCTTGCTAACGGTCAAAGACATCATTACTCAGTCGCCAGTTCAAGAGTATTATGACTCTAAATCCTTATACTGAAAACAGACGGGAGTAAATGGGTTAGGCTGCTGTCTTGTGCAAAACGGGAGACCCATTGCGTTTGCCAGCAATTCATTAACGGAAACGGAAATTGCTTACGCAGTCATTGTAAACGAACTTCTCGCGATTCATTTTGGGTTGAAACATTTCATCAATTCACATACGGTAGAGAAAGTATCGTTCACTGCTATCAAAAGCCGTTTTCTTCAATAATGGAAAACAAAACACCGGCTGCTGCACCGCCGAGACTATCAAGAATACTTCTGGCAATGTCCAAATATCAGGTCATTGTACAACAGATACCCAGTAAAAAATCCAAGTGAGTGACTGCTTGTCAAGACACACATTGCCAGACACATGTCCCGAAATGATCGAGCGTCTTGATAGTCACGTGTACACGGAATATCAAAAACTTACCGTCGCAGATCGTAGACTCAAAATAATAATATAAATCACGAAAGACCCGAAAATGATAAAATTATTATGGCCGGAAGCTGCGAGCAACTGTGATCGAAACATGACAGAATGTTCCAATCCCCGTGACAAATTGGGATCTGAGGATGGTCTGATATTCCGAGGTCACACATTGGTCATCCCAAAGTTCCTGCGAAATGAACTGGCGCAAAAAGTTCCTTCAACACACTTGGGAGTTACGAAGGCATTAAAGATTCTTTATTTTGCCGGGAATGTCTAAGCAAATTACCGATTACGTAAATAACTGCCCGACTTGCCACACTCCCAGAAATGCAAATGCCCATAACCTCTGATAACGACCACATTTCCAGACAGACCCTTTCAACAATCGCCACTGATCTGTTCCACTTTAACGGACAAGGATACCTTTTAACGGTCGACTACTATAGTAGGTTCTTTGAAATCGACCCTTTGCTAAACACACGATTACACACAGTGATTACGAAATTGCCAAAACACATGTCAAGAATGTCGATTCCCGATATTCTGATATCGGTCAATGGCCCTCAATTTTCTTGCGCCGAATTGAAAAAAAATCGCAAAATGTTGCCGATTCGATCGCAGGACTTCACCTGATCATGCACAAAGCAATGGTTTGGCCAAAAGACAGAAGGGTCAGCTAAACAAATCTGGTGCCCGTTACAGTGCGGTTATACACCTAGTCAATTAGCTCTTGGTCGCCGAACCAAATCAAGTGTGCCAATGACATAAAAGCAATGCAACCAGCAGTAATAAATGACAGACAGGTACGCACACGAACTCAAAAGTCAAAAGCACAACAGATGCCTAATTTCGACAAAACACCACGACCGTTAACGCTATTGGCAGTAAATGATAGCGTTCGTATCAAGTTAGGAAAAATCTGGAAAGTTGGGAGAGGCATAAACAATCATAATGACCGCTCCTACAGTGCACAAACGCTCGATGGTGGCAAGTTTCGCGGAAACAGGTCAGTTTTGCTCAAAACGCGCGAAAATACCAGCAATGTGGAGCCATTCGACGTTTTAGTTCTGCAACCAGATACAAGCACTCATGCTTACTCACAGGTGAAACCAATGTCGATCCCAGATCCCCGCAATAATCCGGGTATGAACCCAGCTTCAGGCTATAAGACACGGACAGGAAGATTAGTGATTGACAAGCGTTAATATGAAGGATGTAAATAGACAAAATAGAGACAATAAAAATCAAATAAAAGCCATGTATCTAAATTTATAATTGGATACTAAACAGGCAGTTATTAATCGTCAATATTTTTTTGAAAACTCTGATTAATATGCAATATTTTTTATAATTTCATACCATATTAATATTACACAAATATTATCATGTTATACCAACATAATAATATTTTGTTATTTTATAAAAGGAGGGAGGTGTGCTATTATGAAACAGACTATCTACCACCATTTGTATCGTGCAATGGACTATAGCTTCCAACAATATTTTCTCGGTACACTGTTTCAGATGCCGCACTTTTATATATAACTTCCTGGTGGTAACACGTGTTGTCTTATTATTTTCATTAGTTAATACTCACTTGGGAGAGGATGATAAAAGTCACATACACAATAGTGTAACAACTACAAAACAGCATACACCTTTTACTGCTCATTAGACAATAGCTATATTAAAACATAACATTTTTACCGAAACAAGTAGCCAGTTGTGTGGACGGCATTTACTATGGGAAATGTTACTTACAGTGATGTTTCAACATAAAATGTCTTATCTGAAAAAATAACTACTGGAGACGATTACAGTCGCCAGTTCAAGGGTATTATGACTCTAAATCCTTACACCGAAAACAGACGGGAGTAAATATGGGTTAGGCTGCTGTCTTATGCAAGACGGGAGACTCAATGCGTATGCCAGCAAATCATTAACGGAAACGCAGTCATTTGAAAAGAACTTCTCGCAATTAATTTCCGGTTGAAACATTTCATCAATTCACATACGGTAGAGAAATAATCGTTCACTGTGATCAAAAGCTGATTTCTTCAATAATGAAAAAAAAATACACTGGCTGCTGCACTACCGACACTATCAGGAATACTTCTTGCACACAGATTTGCACAGCTGGTGATTAAGCTAACAATGTTTACGCAAATCAAGTACAGCGAACTGTTAACATACACTGCAGTACCGTTATTATTTTTGATACGTGATGTACGCCTCATTAACAGAGCGTGACACTGCTATGATTTATCAAAGTCTGTCACGCATTTCAAACGACTTGTAAGCACGCCACCTATGCAGAAAACGTCAATTCTATGAACCCGATACCAATAATATGAGCAGTCTATTTATAGATTTATATGTGATGCTCCTATTGGAAAATCTCAACGCCATAGCTATTGAAATTTCCCTCAGACAAAATAAAGCACTACAAGGGGAGCATTCTAAACGCGAGTTTGTTTAATCGCGCATGGCATACCACGGAAGAATTCTGATGTTTAGGATAGTATTCGGCACATATGTTTAACAGATTATATATAATAAAGTTAACACTCTTTATTGATAACACACAGTGCAGTGTTTGTTCTATACTGGCGGCTTATACGTTGCTTAGAAACATGCTTAGATGACGTCGATATTCAAATAACCAATATCGGAACTGTGTGTATAACAGCCAGGCAAATATGGAATACGCCTTTCAGAAAAGTTCGAATTAACAGGACGATAACAAGATGCCGATTCCATCGAGGCTCATCGTTCCACTCATTCTGTTTCCTGTGATATGGAACCCATGTGGTATTTACTTACACTTGTATAATATATATTATGCATTCATAGTTGAAAGAGTGTATACATACTAATTGACTTTGTTTGTCATGTTCAGAGCGAATGAGTTATACGTCTGAATTATGTGTAACGTTCGAAATGCTATACCTATAGTTTATTGCTCGTACTGTTTCAAAATTTAAAAGAGGTTTTACTGATATGCAAAATAAAATAGAAATATCGCGACAAATTGGTATATTGCTATCTCAAAATATAAATGGAATAGTCCGTTAAAAATTAAACTGAATCAAGCTTTCGTGTTGATTTAAAAATGCCGGTGAAAACCACTGTTAAACAGATGCAAATGTTACGCAGTTTACCTTCCTCCAAGCAGTAAAACAATTCTGAATTTACAAAAGGCATAACGACATGATTTTGTATTTGTTAACATAATGATGATTAATTAATGACATTTCCTGAATAAAAAGACTCGTATGATTGATCAAATGTCTCAAACCCCACTAGTGCGCATGAATGATTGATTAATTATATTAATTACCAATTATAAATTCTCCGCTACATAAAAAAATAAAATCACAAACACGGTTGTTTCATTTCCAGTACATCTAAGGTATTTGTAAAATGTGTTAATGAAATTAACAGACTATGAACATGAAGCTGTATCTGTGCAAATATCATATGTGCTGACGGTAACCTATGGTTTCAGTATCTTGTTTAAACAGCCTCTAGTGAGAATTTCGAAATATGTTCTTGTTACATTATTGAAAGATCAGCATATGGCTTCTATTGGCCTTTACAGACTCAATCGCAATTCAAATGGCTTTCCGTAAGGTTAGTATTGCGACATGTAAATATAAATTTTAGGATAAAAAACTTAGAAAGACATGATACACAGGATTTCCGTTGGATACCATACACCTCGGTGTTCCATGACTTACAGATCTTTAAGCAAAAAAAAATATGAAATAGATCTGTATTTAACAGAATATCGAATATCACTATAATATATAAATATCAAAATCTAAATGGAACATATTAAACACAATGATACCATGACAATGAAAAATGCAGGAAAATATCGCATAAGTAGAATAACATTTAAATAGTAACACATAACATTGACATGCTTCCATGGACTAGTTTGATTAATAAAACATCGAAAATCTTTCTACTGTAGGCTGTTACAAGTAATCTGAATTTGATTAATAAATCATCTTAACACTTTCAACTGAAGACTTTTACATGCAAAAGAAATTTAATTCATAAAACATAAAAACACTTTCTACTGTAGTCTTTTACAAGCAAAACAAATTTGATTAATAAAACATCTAAACACTTTCTTCTGTACGCTTTTGCCAGCAAGAGAAATTTTATTAATAAATCATCTAAACACTTTCTACTGTAGGCTTTTACACGCAAAAGAAATTTGATTAATATAACATATAAAAACTTTCTACTGAAGGCTTTTACAAGCCAAAGAAATTTGATTTATACAACATCTAAACTCTTCCTACTGTAGGCTTTTACAAGCAAAAGAAATTTGATTAATACAACATCTAAACACTTTCTACCGTAGGCTTTTACAAGCAAAAGAAATTTGATTCATAAAACATCTTAACATTTTCTACTGTTGGCTTTTACAAGTATACGAAATTTGATTAATAAAACATCAATCGGTAAACACTTTCTACTGTAGGCTTTTACAAGCAAAAGAAATTTGATAAATAAAACATCTAAACTCTTTCTACTGCAGGCTTTTACAAGCAACATGAATTTGATTAATACAACATCTAAACACTTTCTACTGTAGGCTTTTACACGCAACATTAGTTTGATTTATAAAACAAATTAACACTTTTTACTTTAGGCTTTTACAAGCAAAAGAAATTTGATTAATAAAACATCTAAACACTTTCTTCTGTACGCTTTTACAAGCAAAAGAAATTTGATTAATTAAATTTATAAACACTTATTAATGTAGGCTTTTACAAGCAAAACAAATTTGATAAATAAAACATCTAAACACTTTCTACTGTAGGCTTTTACAAGCAAAAGAAATTCGATTAACAGCGAAACACACTCTACTGAATGTTCATATACGCATAAAGAGCTCATAAGTTGTATCGAAAACTAGTCTGTATTGTATTAATGATATCGTTAAGTTCCATTGTGGATTGGTAGTCAAACGTTCCCATGACAACCGCGCCAATAACACTGGCAAAAAAACGTTAGAACAAATCTATATCCGATGGAAGCACGCCTATCAAAGATAATAAGATAATTGATGGCATCTCTTTCATTGATCAATTATCCTACTTACAAATCCTGCACTAATGGACATGTAATTAAATGATTCTTTAAGCAAATCCATTGTTAGTGTGCTGAATACAATATTCTTTCTTTGTGAGAACTTACAATTCATGTGATTTTGTTATAGGTGTATTTATTTTAAATGTAAAAGTCTAAGTCCATACAATATCAATTAATTCTTATGAACGCAATTTATTTTATGTATTGTTGAATCAATTTTAATGAGTATTTGTTTGCATTTTGGCCGGTTAGATGTTCATAAGAAACGATTTCTGAAAATCAATAGTAAACATCACGCACAGCTGCTCTAGGTATATTTGCTTAGTATTATGAAACATTCGGCTTCACCTGTTGCCATGTAGCAAAACAATTTGTCAATGTCAATGTTGCTTTCACATTGTGTTAAACAAAACAATACGTAACTATGACACCAATATAAATATGATCTCTAAATATAGATTCGGCATGCTGCAGACAATTTCTTTTTAAAACTTTGGTGCAGAAAAGAATCTGAGGATATCATTAAAAAACTTTAAAGCCTCGGTCAGACTATTGTAAACTATTGATTTATTTCTTCGAAGAAAAGTCCGCGAAACAATGTGAGATTGTTAAATGCCATGTTAATCAATGCAGCTCGAACTACACGGCGATTGTTTTATTCATGTGACCTTAAAAGTTCCAGTAGACAACAAAGCACAATTATAATTAAGCTACTTTTACGATGACATTACAGTCCGCTTTATTGCGTTTAGACACATACAATTCCATCTGCATCGATCCAAAATAAGGTTATTACACATTTGAGACATGTCATAAACAATATATACTATGGCTGCANCACATTAATTGTTTTCGATTTTACAAATCCTTGTAAATATGAAAATTTGTTTAAGTTTCAGTTTTCGATAACACTAAATTTACATAGACGTTGTCATCTGTCTTCACGGCACAAGTATTATCCGGAACTCCAGATACAAGGTTAAGAACACGATTACCCTCTGTACCGCCAGTTGATAGGACCGAATACTGACGAAACTCAGTTTCAGCGAGTGTATCGTACTGGTTTCTGTGCTGAGAATCTAAAATAAAAAACAATTGTTTGACTTCATTTCATTCGGTTTCCATAGCTTACAAGCGGTTAAAAACGACCGCTTTAAATTAACTGTTCACAAGGATATGATTCTATTTAAATAATCGTAGGATGAAAAGTATTTCATGTTAATGTTTTTGTTGTATGAAAAATGTATCACTTGTCTTCAATAACAATTAAACAATGTATTTATAGTATGACCCGAAAAATTCCTGTCCATCTATTAAGTTTCAAAGTCCTAGGGATTACTTGTTTCAATTGATACGATATGGCATGGAGTATACATATCATTGTATTTCTATAAATTATTTTATAACACACGGTTTGATCACAGTTTATAAACAACAAATGGCATGTTTAATCTAATCCACTATCATACCGACTCTATACTCGGCATATTCGGAGCTGGTATTGACAGCAGAGGCGTTTATCCTGGAGAAAACAATATCATGATTCTTATTATTGCTGGCAATCAGTTGTACAATTCTGGAGAATAATTAACATCAAGCGTAGTATTATTCAATTAAAGAGAGAAATTTACAGAAACCACAGTATAAATGATGCGATAAAAATAAATTAATTAAAGCATTCTTATGAAAGATTACAAATTGCTGCATACTGTCCTCTGAATAGGTCATCGTAATGAGCACCGGCATCAGGGTTCCCTGAAAACGAATAAAACTGTACACTAAACTCGCCTCACACGCAGTGCTTAAACCATACTTTGAAAATTTATTCCAATTATAACTTATACGTTTTATCTTTTATTTATCACCACTCGAAGTGTATAATTTAAGGATGATTCGCCGCTCAAAAAAGTGTTAAACAAAACGTATACTATTACTAACTGATAAATTTCTATAGGCAATTGATAAGTAAAGCATTTCAATATGAGCAGTGGATTGATCGGCTCATGCACAATGAAATTACAACATTATACTAGAGCACAATAGGACGGTAGATAAAATTAGGAGATCGAATGAAAAAGTAAGCCAACTGGGTATATAGTACCTAAATGAAGGATTTTGCTTACTATTAACTCGATATATCCGCGTATAAATTGTGCAATGCTGGGAATCTGTACAACAACATCAACGTTTAATCCACAATATACGTACGTTTAAACCTCTTCCTACATTTCCAAAGAACCACGAAGATGACTATCACACGAGTTCCACCTACAGCACCTCCCACTGCAGCCCCGACCGATGGAGAGGATCCGTCATCTATTTAAATGCATTAACATTGTGAGTTGATATGTGCATTCTGTGTTATTGTATTTTGTTGCCTCGTGATAAATCACATTTTCTGTTATGATCATCAGACCGTTTCAAAATAGTGTCGGCATTTCGAGCCAATAAACACTAAGAAGAACACAAATATACACAACTTTAATTTAACTATTTATTTAGTGCAGTGTTTGGCCTGTCATATCACCTCATTTAATTGATAATGTATTTAATCATTCACAAATACTGTCGAATTTACTTATATTGTTTGTGGCAATTAAGCACCTCCGGATAACAATTAGAATGTTTAAGACGTGATTTAATTTCGTGATTTGAAATCTGTGCGATAGAAAGTGTTTAATGTATTCGATATAGTCAAAATAAGATGAACCTCAACTGTTGTAGATCCATAAATATGTTTCCGACTATGGTCTACAAAAGTAATATAAACTTCACATTATAAGAACACAAATTGCTTTATACATACCAGATTTAACTCACGTAACACATGTTAAAACCATAGTTTCATCTTATTTCCCAATACATTTTCAATTGATAAGAGGTTCCAGAAACCAATCCGTCAATAGATACGAACACGTTTAATGCTTTACGCCTTTATAGGGGCGAATACATTTTTAAATTGGTTATCACCGCCTTCTAACTTGATGACAAAACATTGGGGTTGCAACCAAAAAGCCAAACATAATACATTACTGGTAGGTATATCCATAAACAGTTTCAGAACATTAAATAACTATATCTAATTTGTTTCATACATACCGGCCTTAGCTTTTGTTAAAAATAGTATCACATCTGTCTCCTTTGATGTTCCTATTGAATTTTCTGCACAGATTTTGAATTGATAAGAGGTCCCGGAAACCAATCCGGCAATAGATATTCGATGTATATCTTCAGATACATTTTTGTAAAGCCACTGTTTGCTCACTTCCTGTTTATATCCTATAACGAACCATTGTTGTTCACCTCCATTAAATCCTGGTATCCATTCAACTGTTACAGACCTGTCTGTTACCAACTCTTCAACTACACGGACAAGTGTTGGCATCGCTGGCTCTTCTGTAAAGTAAAGTTTTTAAATACCTATTAAGTATCAATTTTAATAAATGATTGTATACATTTTCGCTCAGCATTACGCAACTTCAAACTAGTAAGTTAAGTCAATAACTACAGGACTCCGAAATAATGACATCGTGGTTTACCGTTCGCTTGAATAACAAATGCATGTTCCGTGGAGCCAATTGTATTGTTCACTTTGACCGTATAGTTTGCAAAATCATCTTCCTGTACTTGCAATATTGAAAGGTTTATGTGCAGTCTGTCTTGGGAATTGTGAATATGAAGTCTGCTCGTATTATTGAGAATTAACCATTTGTCGTTCACTAGGTTCCGCCACACAAATGCCGTTGAAAGGCATGGATGAGGATACGCCACAATAGTATACGTTAGAAGAACACTACGATTTATTTTCGTCCAAACTTTTGGTACCGGAGGCATGAATGGAGACGATCTCGGTGCACCTTTATAAACATAGATGTTTAATAAGTTCTAGTTAATATAAAATGGTTATCAACATTAGACCGGTACTTTGAAGCAGAAAACATGTCACTATACGTGTTTATCGTACATGTAGTAACTCACATTTGATCTTTATCTCAATTGCTCGCACTTGCTGATCTTTATTGTGCGTATTGTTTGCTCTGCACTGGTAGATACCCATGTCATATTCACATCGTGCATGAGGAATAGGTGCGGATACTGTGTTATAATAGTTTCCTCTTAGTAAATCATTTTCGCCGCGAGTATTATTTAGAAGAAGCAGGGACGCCAAAGGGTCGCCTTCCGAATCGCAGTGTAATACCACAGTTTCATGTTCGTTTACCGTAATAGTTAACGCAGTTTTAAAACCAGCCGCATACAACCTCGTAATAATGGCGGCGTCTACAAAGTAATTTGATCATGGACTTTTTTTAAATATTTGAAGTTAAACGTATTAGGCTATACAGCTTAAGTTAAAAGCAATATGTTATTTATGCTTAATGTCTTTATTTAAGAAATTAATTTACATAAATATACGTATTAAACCATTCACTTACATTGTACATCTACGTAAAACAGTGTTTCATCGAAAGCCACCTGTGTTCAAGATCCTGCAGGTGTCATTGTGTTGTATATTCTGCACTCGTACATGCCCTCGTCAGAGGTCTGCATGTTTAGCAACGCAAGGCTTTGCTCTCGTCCAACCACGCGAGATATATTGACGTGTATCCATGTGAAATTCGTCTCAGGTGGATTACCAAGTGTGTAAGGGCACGTGACAGACAAGATCTGGTTTCTTAAAACTGTTTTATTCTCAACATACTGTACGGTCACCGGAACTGAACAGATAAATAGCACAAAGAGCATATCACAATGATGCATAGTAAAATGAATGGATTCCTTTATTCAAAATATAATAGCTCTAACTTATACGTAGATTTATAATGAGACTGAACGGAAATAAATTAATCGTTCTGCAATAAGAATATGTATATATTGCTATTTCAATACATTATTATCATTATTATAATAATTATTATTATTATTGCTGAAACTTACGTTATATGTCAAGTGTAAAAATCACATGTGTATGCCCAGTTATGACTTGCGGTAGCAATGTTGAGTTCATTACATTGTGGACATCAAATGTGTAAGGACGGTCCGACAGTACGCGTGGTATTGTGAGTTGTTGTACATCCTGTTTAATTCCGTCAGGCAGTGTCCACGAATAGCTCGTTGGAGGAGGATTGCCTGTATGGTATTTCCTGTTATTAATTTGTCTCCGATAGAACAGGTCGGGGTTGACGGTTAATCTGTTAAGAAGTAACAATATTCAAGGTATTTTTCATCAATGTTGCACATAATGGTTATGTTAGAACTCATTATATAACAAAACATTATTTTGTCCTTCAAACGCGATTAACACTAAGCGTGCGTTTCAGTAAATTGTAATGTCCGAAAATGAAATACAATTGTCATTGAATAAACAGTTATTTAAATTTTACATGGTATGAATCAGAAGATGAGATCATCATAATCAACCACGATACGAATGGCATTATATTTGCAATTTAGGGAAACCAGATACATGCTCCTAAAGGAATTATAAAACAACGTTATATACTTACATACAATGTTAAACCGTATATCAGTTGTAGTATTATGTGTTATTGTAGTTCCATATGCGGGCGTCAGTGGCCCTGCAGGTGATTATGTCAGTGTTAACTCTTTTTTGCCCATATCAATTCGATTGCTCTGTTGTTAATCACGGAACCATTAGATACATATTTGGCGTTGGATTTCCAGAGGAGTTACATTCTAGCGACACAGTCCTGTTAAGTACCACAGAAATTTGGTCGCTGATAAAAGCCGATTAGTGTAGAATTGTAGGCCCTGATGGAAAAACTAAAACAAAAAAAGCAAAAATAAGGTATAAAGTATTGATGCTAAACATTTTTATTATGGAGACTAGAACAACAAAAGGCATCTGAAACGTTTGAAAAAAGTAATAACCAATAATAATTCTATTCGATGAAATCACTCAGAATAAAACAATCCGCTTACCTAACACATAGATAGTGAGTGTCGAGTTGGATTTGATTTGCCCGTATCCGTTTGTGACTTTGCAATATATACTTGCACCGTGATCTTCAACTGTAGGGGTAATTGTATGGGTACTCGTAGTGACGTCTCCCGTTGTTTCACCTCTGCTACGTGATGTAATGTTAACAGCATTGTTGTCATCCGACGGTGTGCTTGTATCTAAATACCAAGTGATAGATGGTGTCGGCGGCCCTCGGAGGATATGCATTTAATGACGCTGGTGGTAACGTTTTGTAACACGGAAATCGTCGGTATGGTGGGAGTCAAGTTTACACATGTTACCGGAACTATAGACAACGAATAAAGAGATAAAGCATTATTATATTCCGGGATAAGCATATTTTATTCGTGGTGTCACATAGTTATACGCGCGTTACAATAAGATATAAAAAACCAAAGATAAATGATTTACGTCAAATTGTTATGTTCGTAAGTAATACACCTAAACAAATATAAATCATTTACAAAGACATCTACAATACATACTACACAAGAGATGTGTTTGTCAGAAACACAATGCCCCCTACTGCGCCGCTCTGAAATAATATTTCTATATATCATTTGGCAGGTATAGAAATTATCTCCCTTTAAAGCTTGTAGTTTCCCTTTGATTTAAGTGTTTGACCTTTAACCTTGAAGGATGACCTTGACCTTGACCTATTGAAAATGTGCAGCACTATGAGATACACATGCATGCCAAATATCAAGTTGCTATCTTCAATATTGCAAAAGTTATGGCCAATGTTGAAGTTTTCGGACGGACACACAGATTGACAGACAGACCTACGGACTGACAGTTCAACAGCTATATGCCACCCTACCGGGGGCATACAAAGTTATTGATTCTGTAATTGTTAGTACTTCGTGGTTGACGTTTTAAACATAAACAAGTTCCAATTGTTGAGAACATGGGCACCTATAGGAAATAAGAAGCATTCCTACTGATAATTCTAAAATTGATATTGATCTTACTAATTATATACACTTACCTTTGAGATATCTGGAATGTGTCACCAGTATCGCCATGGTCAGTAACGACAGTCTCATTTTGAGCCCCTCTTATAGTTTTTATACGTGAATACTGTTTAAAAAACTATATTACACGCATGCATATGTACATGATACATCAATAAGAGAACTACACCAACTGTAAGCCGAGGAGGTTATGTCGCTTAAACAAAAACATAACTAACCTCGTACACTCAAAGCTTCCAAACACATTTACGCAGTAATTAATAACATTAGTTACAATTAACATTAGGTCTATGGCAACTGCAGACAAATTAGCCTGAAAGACACTGCTACGACTTCGACATCTAATACTTTTAGAAACACATACTTGTTTTTCACTCGTGGTCATATAAATATAATATTTACTCTAGTAGTTATGAAATAAAAATCATTTTTTCATCAAAATAATAATAATAAAAAACAAAAAACAAACTAACATTTCCTGCTTGATATGCCTAACGCACGAATACTTGGTATACCTTGTGATTCATAAGACTTTTACTTTTTGCTAATCAAACGGTTTTAATTCACATGTACGCATCACTTTTAAATATAAAAATCAACAACTAGGTAGATTTATCAAGAACAAACCACAAATAACAAACATTTTGTTTAAACAAACTTCTTCGAAAGTTGACATATTATCATTAAATCTATCAACACGTAGAAACATGATCCTGGATGTTGAAAAAAGGAAATGTGCAATATTCACTGACGTGTTTATAAAAATTTAACACATTCATATAAAAATTACGAATACGCACTATTGAAGTTGTAACATTATTATATAATGAAAACAATGATCGACTGACCATTGTCATATTGAATTACATTCGTACTGTATGTATAAAACGGCCGGTAATCAAGGGCGCCACCTCTTTTTGCGTTGCATTAATAAATGAGTCAATGCTACTTCCGAGTTTGCGCTAAGGACCGGATGTTTGAACTTTCACGGATAATTCTTCAGGGTGAGTAGGTTTCATATGTTTGTTCAACATATTTCGCATTCTTTACAAAATCTGGCATGGAAGTGAGATTCAGCGAAGATTTAATCGTCCACAAAGGTAAAGAAACATATAATAGCAACCCATTAGAAAACGTGATGACCTTTATAAATTTATAGAAGAAAATCGATGTATTTTGCCTGTGTTTCGAACAAATTTCCACCCAATGAAATCGCGAACGACATCAAACCATTGCTATGAACATGTGCAAGTTGTTTCATGCACAAAAACATGAGCTTATTGACGATCTAATAGAAAGTGGGTCTCGAGTACTGATAAACCGGGTATATGCTCCACGGTCTGTGGGTCTACGACTCTGATATCAATATCAAAGAAATGAGTAGAAGCTTTATAAATTGGCCTGGAGTTATGTATCCCGAGCGATTGTACGGAAACTGCCTAAATGTATGGGTATCCGTTTTATATGAGTTAATTACATACATCTCATTTGATTTAGTTCAAAGCTATTTTAAGCCTTACAAAATGTTAACTGATTTCCTCTTGTTGACCTTCAACTTTGTATAAACCTGAACTTCTCGAATAAATTGAGTCTGCACAAACTATACAGCACCAATTGCTTTTTTTTAATAAGTACCACATTATAATGTAACAAATTGTAGACTAGCATTTGATGATCTAAATACCTATAGCTAACAACTCATTGACAAGTTGATTAAAATCGCTAAGTAGCTGAGGCTATAAACGACTTAGCTGTAAATGTTAGAAGCATGAAACCTGAGTAAAGTCGAATCCAAAATTACTCTTATTTGATATTATTTAAAGCATTGTCTTTGTTTTGTTTTCCTTTAACAATGTTTACCGTTAACCGTATATACAAAAGTTAACTATTTAGAAAACAACAATACATAAGAAAAGTGACATACCAGAAATCCTTCCAGATCTAAAATGATTGTTTCGACTTTTAACCGGTTGGGGAGGTGACACTGTAATTTGTAAGAATAAGTATTAACTCAATATTAAATTCAATATCATTGTGTACACACCGGTCTTACTGACCTGTGTACAAGCGCGAAAGGAATTGTGGGTAGCACTACTTTTTCAATATGGCTGCAAAGCGAAAGTAGGACAGATAAACATGTTTCTAATAATTGCAATTCTTCTTTACAGACATTGAAACCAACCTTAAACATAATTTAATAACATTTCTTTAAACAACATTCCATTTAAAACACATATTTTACACCGTTTTTCTCATTATAAAAAATATTCATTCCTACGCGGAACTATTTTGGCGGAAGCACAAATCCCCAAACCAGGGGAATGTGATGCATCCTAGTATAGAGGTGATAATAACGCAGTGAGGTCACCATCTATGTATAGAACGAATTCAATATACTTCCAAAATGTTTTGTGATCTTTGCGAACGACAACTCTGCTCGGCGATTGTCTTACAGAACGCCTCAGTCAATGTTTTGTATGTTTCGTTCTTTTAAAACATGTAAAGATAAACGCACATTTAGTTGAAGTGAAGTAAATAGTTTTAACGATACAATGATCACATTGACAAGTAATGCATTCACAATATTATTTACCTGTCTCTTTTTTCCCAACGAAACAGCTAAAGTACTGAAATTTATTTAAATTTATAATATGCACACTTGCACTCTGGTACCCGATCTGTACTTAAATACTATACAGTATTGAAGGTCTCTCACGGTAAAACCAGTTTAAAACTGTATGGCGACATTACGTGTTTCTATATTAGGGCAATTTACACGAGTAAGAAATGTATGTTCTTCTGGCCATGGCATTGTTATGGCGTTTATAATACGATAAAAGCTTTAGCTTTCGTATTTTATTGATTCGCCTAATACTGTTGAAATTTGTTTTTAATCGCTCACACACGCATTTGTATGGTGGCACTGGACGACCAAATAAAATTTGTTCACACTTTTGCAAAATGATAATTTTCTAACAACTTTGCATGAGAAAAAAACATCATTCAAAACTATTCAAAGTATAACCGTTTTGCTAGTCAATTTATGTTATGATATAATCCAAAAATACGAAATAGTAAAAAATTCTCTTATAATAATACTCATCTGAGGTTCACGAAAAAAGTGGTTGTTGACAACATTTAATCGTGTTATTATTTTATGGCAACATATAAAAAATGTAAGAGTGGTTTATACTATTATCATGTTTTCCGTCTGGCATTCGCGGTGCTTATCCAGGACATAACTAGATATATAAGAGATATTAACATGAAACTTCATAGGTAAATTGAGTTCATATGAACGATGTGCAATGTTTAATACTTAGCAGCTACCTGTGGCTTTACTCCTGTTGATACATACACGATATGATTCACACGTTTTCCTCTAAATCTAACTTATAACTCACAACTTGCAAATATCTACTAGCAGGGGTGTATTCTATATTGTTGGAGAGGGTGGAGTAGGTCAGTTTATTTCAGTCGGTTTCTAAGGTATTCAACTCTTAGCACAGTGGTCTGTGTAAACCTACTCGCACTTTTTGTACTTCAGCAGGTTTACCAGTATTACGTGCTAATGCTTATGCTATTCACTGACAACTGCCCTTTGTAAATCAAAGGTAAGAGCTAAATGACATTAAGACTTATTTCAAGACAAATCTCTTCTCAAGCAATGTACACGGTTTCTGAATCAGACAGCAAGATGATCGAATTTGTAGTCCTTCTATGTACATTTAATTTTAGTTTAAATTTCCTGCTGCTGCTGCTGCTGCTACTGCTGCTACTGCTGCTTCTTCTGCCGCTGCTACTGCTACTTCTGCTGCTACTGCTACCACTGCTGCTAATGCTACTTCTGCTGCTACTACTACTACTGCTAAAACAACTACTACTGCTGCAACTGCTGCTACTGCTGATACTGATGCTACTGCTCTTCTGCTACTGCTTCTGCTTTTGCTGCTGCTGCTACTGCTACTGCTGCTGCTACTACTGCTACTGCTACTGCTGTTGCTACTGCTATTGCTACTACCACTCTACTGCTACTGCAGCTACTGCTACTGCTTCTGCTACTGCTGCTGCAGTTACTGCTACTGCTATTGCTACTGCTACCGATACTGCTGCCGCTGATGCTACTGCTACTGCTACTTCTACTGCTTATACTTCTACTACTGCTACTGATACTGCAGCTGCTGCTGCTACTGCTACTGATACTGCTGCTACTGCTGCTACTGCGGCTACTGCAGCTACTGCTGCTACTTCTGCTACTGCTACTACTGCTGCTACTGGTGCTTCTGCTGCTTCTCCTGCTACTGCTGCTACTGCTGCTGCTTCTGCTACTGCTACCGCTACTGCTTATACTACTGCTACTGCTACTTCTACTGATAATACTACTGCTACTCCTGCTGCTGCTGTTACTGCTACAGCTACTGCTACTGCTACAGCTACTACTACTACTGCTGATACTCTACTACTACTACTACTTCTACTACTACTACTACTACTACTACTACTACTACTTCTACTGCTACTTCTACTACTGCTTACAGGAAAAAAAAAACTAATAACAATAAATAACAAAGTAAAAATAATAGCATTACCTCATACTAGCCCACATAAAATACACGTTTCGTTATTGATCCCACCAAGCAGCCGTCATCAATATTTTAACATGACATGGAACATATTATCTTGGTTGTATGTGCCGATGAATGTCAGCAGGTGAATACGAATCTAACATGATCTGAATTGCATGTTGGTATGAATACAGAAAATTGACCCTTGCACAACCGCCCGTTAATCGAATATTTAATATTCTATTGAAGTGGCATTCAAGTGTCCCTCACATTACAAACATTCAATCGACTCCAAACAGCCTATGAGGATGTAAACATGTCAACACGGACGATGTAAAAACCGCAGTCGTCTGTAGACAGTGTGCATGCGTGTTTTACTATTTTAAAGATAAACATGTTTAGATCTTCGGTTTTGATCGTTATTGGATTTATACATGTTGTAGGTAAATAATTCTTTAACAACTAATTGCATTATGACCATTTTGCATAATCAAAATACTTAATCTGACTTGTGTTAGTGACATTTAGTCTTACAATTTAAATGAGTCACGGACATTTTTTATACATGACTTTACCCGTATTCAGTCTATTAACCTATGTATCAGATTTCTCATTCAAATATATTTTGAAGGTTTGTATTTGTGTTTTTGTTCAATAGGTTCACAAGAACCAATATTAATTTCAAATGCAACGTTCGTGGATGCCGATGCTGCATTAAAGTTGACATGCACTCATTCAACAGCGACTATTGTGAAGTGGTGGCTTAAGCCNTCAGATTAAAAAATGATTTTTTATGTTTCTTTCAGCGATACATTTTCACATACATTTGGCATATTATGCAAATATATTTTACTTATCAAGTCGAACCGGTCAACTTAAATTTGATGTGTTACCAATCTTACAATACACGCGGTTTCTGGAATGCAGTACAGAACGTTCACACCATCATAATTTGAAATAGGTATGCCAATCATTCCAAGTATGAAATGCAGGACCTTTACAAAGATTGAAATTTGTTCCAGTTGTTCCAACATATTTATTTTTTGCAAATCATTTTACAGCCATTGAGGCTAAATGCAATAGGTCCATGCCTATATGATCCTAATGACTTTAGACTCATTTGTTACTGCCAGCAGTATACTAAATATTTGAGATCGCATTTCAAATCAATACAGCTCTTTCATTGAAAACAGAACAGAACACAATAATTTATTTAAATTGCATAGTTTATCGCCATTAGCACCATAATACAATAATAGCATGCGATTTGGTACGACCAAACTGATCAAACTTTAAGAACCGAACATCGTCGTTCTCACCCAATACAAAGACTGCTGATATCAACTATCAAAAGAGATAAAAGCCGTTCTTTATTCATTGTCTGCATGTATTGAGAACACATTGAAAGATGTTGAAACCACCAAAGGCATTTAACAAAAACATTTAAACTCTTTGTCGCAAAAATCAATAGAATTACCAAATTAACAAACAAATACTAGATAAACAACTATGTTCGAACATATATTATCATCAATGGAAGTCGGTCTTTGTTTCCAGATTGAGATTAACAACCAGTCAGACGATTTAAAACACACGAATAAATACAGTTCCGGCTGTTTTTTAAGTGCTGCAAAATTGTTAACCTAAATTATTCATGAACTGAACAAGGAGTTTATGAAATGAAAAAAAGGTCAATGGAAATTCGAACTTATTATCTCATAACTTAAATATAAAAAAAGAGTTCAAAACATTGTTTTGTAAACGTCCTTTAGAATTAAATTTATATATGTACTTCTTTGCTATACACACACATACGTCTTTTTTATTTCAATATAAAAAATACACGTTTATGCGGAAAAATCCGATCTTTCGATGAAGAAGAAGCACATACAAGATATTGAAATTCGCCTTTCAGAAAATATTTGTTGTGCAGTGCAATACAAACAATCAACTACTTAATTCACAATTCACAATCAAACTTTTAATAATTTTGGTCGTTGTTACGAAAGAAGGTGCAAACAAAAAAACATTGATATGTTTTCGATAATTTGTAAAAGAGGTTCTTAAATTAATCGGTACAACTTTCTCTTGAAATTAAAATCGGTACAACTGTCTCTTGATATGAATGCGTCTAGTTCATCATTCGAAATGAAAGGGCATCGTTTAATCATTAACAAAAAATGTTCAAGTTCACTCGAAAGATGGATCGCAACTGTTCCCTACATTAAAAAATATAAACAGCAAATAACATTTGTAATTATTATATCCAAATTATTATTTTAAATTTATCTTTTTTTAATATAGATATTTTTTCACTACTGCACTTTTTTTTCAAACCGTGCGAAACGAAAATACAATAGCGTACTCATAGCCTCGCGGTAATATCTACATTTATAAAACATGCATATTGAAATAGATAAATGTTTACCTGGCTCACAGCATGAACCAATATATTTGTCCGGACAATCACAGCTTCTCAGTTCCATATCGTATGATCCACCATTTAAGCAAAAAGTGTTACAATCTTGATTTTCATGTTCATCACGACATGCTCTGCGGCAGATATGTGTTGTAGAACCACAGGTGCAGATGTTTCTTGATCTTGACTGCGTACCACCGCCACAACTTTTGTTACAATCACTCCAAGACGTCCATTCTGTTTTTGAATATACATCTGAATCTATCTGTTCTGTGTTTATGCTATTAAACAGCACAAGTACATGAAACAATAACCCAACTTTAATTGACATTTTCATTGGCTTTGGCTTCATGCACTGAAATTCTAGTCAATGTGAATTAAACATGCCAAGGAGTATGAAAGACTTACTTCACTGTAGCTCATCGATCAAACTAAAACATGTCATATGTGTTCACTAATCACTCGATAAATAGACTCGATCGATCATGCGGTTATGCTATAGAATGTCTGTTAACCAATCAAAACAGTATAAACAGGAACAATATTTATTTTGAATTAACTGCACTCTGATCTCATCATACACTTCCGACAAGCGGATAGTGACTTCTGATGCAAAATAACCCTTCGTAATTAAAAATGTATACAACTATTTCGTATACGTTTAACTGAATTTATAAACCATTGATTAAAACATAATTCATGCCTCTACCAATACATGTTTTCAATTAAAATATACAGTCGAAAATAGATACGGGCATTTAACTTTACATGTTTTCAACATTGAGATGTTTGGTGGTTTAATAAAGCGAACTGTAAGGAAACATAATGTTCCTTTATTGAAGACCTTTTGTATTCGTATTGTAAAAAATAAATATTTGAAAATGACTTTGTCGTGTATTTGCGCAGAGTATGTGTTCCCAATAAGACGGAAAGAGTGGCAACAAGCCTCTCCGCCAACCCAACGTATATATAAGGTTCGAAGATCCAATCTCATGGTACTCAATGTCTGAGAGTGTAAATAAGAAATAAACATATTTGTTGCAATGCTTGAATTTTAAACTTGTGTCAGGTGTTGCAATACAGATATCAAAGAATGTGGTGTAAAAGTCGAAGCCTGAGTGAAGGTTGCCGAGGAAAGCGCTGACAATAGCAATGGGATTAACCTTGCATTTGTGAATGAACTCGATGATAAACAAAGCTACGCCTTTGTCGAGAAGACGTTTTTATCTGAAGTTGATGACAATGAGAAAACATGATGAAATGATTGAAGCGGTCTTTTGTACAATTATACATGCGTGGTATGTTGCGGAAGATAATCCTGGTTAATCCATTTATGCCTAGTGGACTCTCCCATCCTTCTAAATTGGATCAATTTATTTCCAAAATTAGAGATGTCTGGTATATTTATTTCTATTTTTTAGAATATTTCTAACAGAAATTCCTTTAAGCAAACAGCGTAGACCCAGATGAGACGCCGCATTATGTGGCGTCTCATCTGGGTCTTCGCTGTTTTCCTAGGCCTGTTTTGTAGACGCTATGCATAAACGGGTTAAGATGTTAAAGAAAACACTTAACGGCGACATAGTCTAAACAATTGTTAGTTACAATTACAATCAGACAAAAATAAAATTAATTATAATCTTACACTGATCGCAATAATAAAACTCTCATCAATACATTATTTATTGTTGCTATAAACTTAATAGACAAAGAAATATATGCGATTAGGTAAGAATTATTCCATTTCAACACAACTAAATAATACCATGCCTTTTGCAGAAATCACCCGTGCACGAGATTGAAAGAGCGAACCGAGATTCGGATAAATGTAACAATTAGAAAGCCGGCGTTCTAAAAACTATTTTACATGGTCAAATAATGATATCATAATTCAAAACACGAATGTTCCATTGAATATTATTATAATAAATAGAAATAAAAACAAATAAAAACAAATAATGTATCATGAATAATTGATTCAAATTTAAACTAGTATTCACCATGTCTCTTCAGAACCGTGTAAAGAAGACACGTTAAGCATTGTACGGCTTATCTGCTTATGTTTAAAGCAGTCCATACACGAAACTGGTTACAAGTTAGTGTTTGCGATTAATATCGCAAGAAAAAAAATAATGAAGATTTTTTTTTAAATAAAAGCTTGTTTACAAAACAACGACTCTCGATATGACACTTATCCAGATTGAAAATTTGACTTAATGCAACTTTTAAGAACAATACTCCACAACATAGCTGTTAAGCGTTTTATTTATGTAAAATGCAAGAATTAAATAATTTTCTCTATGGGCATGGCATGCTCTTTATCATTATCTCATAGAAGACAAACTTTGCAATTGCAACACAAGTGTTGCAGGTGTTGCAGGTAAGGTGTTGCTTACCATGGATTGCACGAGGTTGCTCTAAACTGGATCGGTTTGTCGGCAATTTACACGTGGCATGATGGCTCTGAACACCTGTATGTAGTGTTGCTATGTCACTTGTTCATGTGTACGATAAGGCTCGTGTGATATGAAAACTTCG